>JAHWXV010393725.1:0-11401 GCA_024586415.1 Phrixothrix hirtus | reverse complement strand
CTGTATATATATATATATATATATATATATATATATATATATATATATAAGTAACAATTAAAAATTGAAATTTCTACCTGACCACTCCAACGGCAACGAAGCGGTATGAATTTCAATGCATTATGTCTCGTTCCAAACAATGTTCCATTCTGTTCTTAGAATAACTGATAGAAGTTTGCCTAAATTAATTCGAGACTCCTTAGTACCCTGTCTGTTTACTTCTGCTGGCAGGTGTACAACACCTCAAAAGTGATGTATTACTTCACCGCTCAAAAAAGTAGACTGGAATATTTTTAATTAATTTAATGATGACGAATTTAGTTTAGCTATAAATAATTATACACAAGCTTTTCCTGTAATCAAATTCTTTATAAATTGTAAATGTTTCGCTTGGCATAACAAGTCGGAGAAGTATTCTAAATTTGGAAAAGAACATAAATCCTACTTCTCTAATTTGATGATTTATAGAACAACGCAATTATCATTATTTAATAATTATAATTTGGATAATTATTTGTAACTGTAATAAATTTCTTAAAAAGAACCGTCTTACCAAAACTGACGCTTTTACCCAAATTTATACAATTATATTAAAGGTAATTAGTAATGGTACGCAACTGTTAGCATAATGAAGATTACAATTTCAAATAAATTCTCGCGTAATTACAATCTGCCTGTAATGAAATTTATATGTATACATACATAGCTTCAGCTTTAGGATAAAAGGTGTGTCTACATTTAACCCATATTTTTATATTTTGTTATTAAATAATAGCTTTCAATGCAGCAATACTTTCATAATTCATCTACTGTCACGTTTTGGATTCACGATTTTAAAATTAGATTTGGTAGTAACACTTACTAATTGTACCTAATAATTGTATCCTTTGTTTTATTTATAGTTCTAAAATGTTACTAAAACGAGCAGTACAGTTTCTGATCTGCTCAAGCTATCTATTCTATTTCGTAATTAAAACTATACAACCACTTTTCTAAAAGTCTTCTGATCTTAGGGCCGTTTACATAACTACATAACTAAATTTCAAATGAGATGTTATTAAGGATCAGTTCTAGAACTGTTTAAATAGAACAGATACGTTTTTATTTCAATTGTTTCCACACTTATTACATACAGATTCTCAGGTTACACATTCAAATAAGTAAACGCGATAAATTTGAAACCTTTGAAAGGAACTTAACGAAAAATACAGATTATCGACTAAGGTTAAAGGTGAGCTTTTGAATAAAATTATGTAATATATACATATTCATTATCTGTTCTTCAAGCTGAATTTAATTATTGCACTATCGCTAATTACAGTATGGTTCTAATGTATATACGCATTGTTCGATTTTATATCGATTACCTGTGAGTAATGCATATTACAGTGCGAACTTACTGACTAAGATTAAAAGTATCAAAATCTAGGGCGATCTTATATTCCGTATCTATATCACCAGATGTTATAACTTCGTGCATAAATAATAGATGGTGCCTCGTCATGAAAATATTAAATTTACGACAGAGAGAACATTTTGCATTTAACTCTTCAATCCAACTATAATTTGGCAAATACCCTTTAATTGGACATTCCAGATATATAAAATTATGCTCTTAGTTTGGTTCAATTATCCCCACGTTGGGAGAATAAAATGTGTAAAATAAAATTGCGTCAATAAATTTAGGTGTTCAAAATTTAAATAGTCGGCGGTCTATGTGTTGCCTAACTAATAAGCTGTAATGGCGATAGGATCGTAACGCAGAACACAACCCAACATACACGATCTGAACGTACGTTTACCTCTCGTATTCTGAAATAATTTGCGGCAACCAAACACACCCGCAATTGCATAGGGAACTATAGTTACGCCTTTAACTAAATTCAACCCGGCATACACCTAACCATTTACCTTATCTTAGACTTATCACTTGATACAAAATTAATTAACTTTTCTGATATATCTATAAATTATCAGATTAAATGACACATGCCTGCAATAATTTAAATTTCAATAAAAATCAAAATATTGAAAACAAAATTAATCATTCATTATAGGTTTGCAAAATTGGACAATTATTATTATTTATATTGTACAATTCTTTTATGTGTTGGACTGTTACGTAACCTCCATTATATTTTTAAAAATATCGGTTTGGACACATTAATTTTAAGATCAATCAATTAGTTATCGATCATGGAATAATTAATATATCTTGTCAAATCCTAAATCCCTAATCTGTATTTCCTTATTACATTTAACATTACATAAATAATTAGAATAAAATAATCATTCAAAATTAAAATAAGATAACCAAATTGTTTACCAGACCTTGTACAGAGCCATGGTTTCTCACTTCATTTGGTTAACCAATATGTCACGGTCGGTGTCCTTCTTGCTATCTTGTCCCAGTTTTTGCAACGCGTAGCACTTTATCTCACAAAATGCTTCTTAACTTGAAACTATTTAATATTTTAAACACCCCCAGTGCACAAAATTATTGTCAATTAAGTGTTTGTACTTTCATTCATTACTAAACGCGTGTTTATGTATTCATGTCTTTTAATTCAAAGAATTTTCAACAATCTTTAATCGTAAAACTGTCCGCCATTATATGAAAATTTGTTGAAATTTAAATATTTAATTTTCTAATAGTTTTGAACCTCTACACTTATGTGAATTCGATGCACAATAATTTCTTTTACGTCCAGACCTATTTACGATGTAGAAATAGTTAATTCCTTTACGTTCTTCAGATTTAATTTATTCACTTGGTCATAACTGTAATTTATTTGTATCTTGTTACGACTTATTTTGACTTATACTTGTGATTTTTATTTTATTTAAATTGTTATAACTTTTAATATTTTATCGTAGAATAATATTGTATTTTATCTTATAAATTATTTTTAATGAAGACCGTCAACTGCCTATCAACTTTATATGAAAAATTTCAATAATTTGTTCAAGCATCAAGCTGTTCTTAAGACTGGTGATCAAATACTAATTCTGATGATGAAAAACAACAAAAGCTTCCGAAAAGTACTGACGAAAATTTTTGGACCATAGAAATCTGTAATATGTGGTCTACCTTTATTGGTGTAAATTTAATGATGGAAAAATTGCATTTTATTTAAACCTGAGCTTGCATTTCGATTATCTATGAGGTCATCACTTCTCATTTTTAGTGTCAAAGATTTTAGGTGGTTCAAAACTTTACTTAACCTTTATGTCTTTCACATTCTTGGAAAAATTTTAAACAAAAGATTGAAAAATGGTATTGAAACGTTGCTTGTATTACCATGACGACTAAAACTACTGGACACTTTGTCCGTTTTACACCAAGTTAATTCGAACACTTTACTTCGTTACAACAACCCTTTCACGTGTTATTTTTATGTTAAATTTGCATTTACTTTGTACATTGATTGTCTATTTGTGGTCGTATGCATAAATTGCTGAATTTTATCAATTTACTTAATATAGGCAGTATAACCTCCACATGTTATCAAAAAATGGTAAACATTTATATGTAATCAGCTAGAAATATTTTATTTTTTGCAACGATTTTATAAATTTGACAAATTGGATGTATATACCAGGTTTGTCGAGAAAATTCGTATAGTGCGCGTCTTGTTGTTCGCAGAATAAGAGTGAGGGCGTAATTGAGCGCTTCTCGTCATAACCTAACTGAGCCCCAGTAGACGCCCGACCGGCTAGAGAGTGATTGAGATAGGTTTGCTGATCTTTATTTCCACACCTTTCGCAGACCCCCGTCGCCATAAAAATTTTCGATAGCGAGAAACAGCGCATCGTTGTCAAGTTTCTCACAAAACTTGGTAAGAATGGACCCTAAATCTTTCAATATTTGCAGACAGCTTATGGAGACAATGCTTTTAAACAACCAATAGTATTTAAGTGGGCGAAACGATTTCGTGAAGGTCGGGAGTGCATGAAAGACGATATAAGGTCCGGGCGATCTTCCATTTCAAAATCTGACGAGAACATTGCTCGCGTAGAAAATACCGTGCTTCAAGACTGTCGAAATGCTAGCGGAAGAGCTGAATTTGAATAAAGACAGTGCACACGATTCTAAGAGAAAATTTGGGGATAAAGAGATTATGCGCGAAAATTATTGCGAAGATTTTGTCAGCTGATCAGAAAACTCTAAGAATTTAATGCTGCTAGGACTGGATTGATGCAGAAGAAGGAATGGATTTTCTTGACAAGATTATAACCGGAGACGAGTCGTGGTTTTATGAGTTCGACCGTGAATTGAAATCACAAAGCATGGAGTGGAAAAGACCTGGTGAACCAAAAACAAAAGAATTGAAGAAAGCAGGATCCAACGTGAAGACAATGATGATCGTTTTTTTGATACAAGGGGCATTGTGCGTCATGAGTTTGTTTCCCCGGACCAAATAGTGAATAGACAGTTCTACGTTAAAGTACTAGAGAGTTGAAAGCGCGAATTGTTCGTGTCCGCCTGGATTTGGCGAGAAACAATTCGTGGATTTTTGTCCATGAGTTTTTGACCAAAAATTCAATAGCATTGATGAAGCACTCACCATGTTCGCCCGACTTAACTCCATGCCATTTTTTTGTTCCCTAAATGCCAGATGCTGGTTTGAAGGAGGCATTTGCGTGCGGTGGAAACGATTAAAAAGCAAACGACGAGGTTATTCAAGAGCATCACCGAAGATGAACTTAAGAGGTGTTTTTTACAGGGGAAGAAACGTTGGAAGAAGTGTATATTACTTCGGGAGGAGTACTTTGAAAGGGATACTGTTGAATTACCCAATTAATGGTATAATAAAATGTTTATTCAACTTCTATATGAATTTTCTAGACAAACCTCGTATAAGACTCTATTAGGCGTAGGTAATCAATGTCGTACTTAACGTTTTTATAATTTTTAAATGACATTTTTCATTAGCAGCTGTGAAACATTTTGAAATTTACAACCAATTACGTAAAGAATGGCGTTTCAAAACGGCAATTAATTTATAAACGTGCACTATTAATCAAAATTACAAAATACCATTTGTGTAAAATTAAATTTGATATCTATTGATATCTTATTATATTCCTTAAAAATCCGATATTCTTGATGTATAATTAATTTAATACCTTATTTTCATGAAGGATCTAGACTAGCTGTGCCAGCAAAAGGCTACGTAAGCGTGTCATTTTCAGTATACCCGAGTGTACATACAACGATCTGAGTTTTATAACCGTTTTATTATTGTCTTGAAAAAAATAAGGTCCAGTAATCCCAAATGAAGCCATACCTCATCATACATTTACATTTAAATCATGAAGCGTTTTCCAATAAAGTTCTTAGAGGTTTTCCCAATATCTAAAGCTTTATTTATTTACAAAACCATTTACATGAAAGTGAGCTTCGATCAAATTTATTTTCATTGTTTTCCAAAATTTACAGGAATTGCCTGCAGAATGCGTCCTTCTAATTTTAAGCCCTTCTTTTAATTTCTTGACAGCTTGAATCTTATGTGAATGAAACCATAGGTTATCATAAAGGATCCTTTGCAAGCTTTTTCGAGACATTTCCAACGCTGCTGCATATTTTTTTGCTGCACGTAGCGGACTTATTTGAGTGGAATTGCGAACCATTACAATATTTTCTGATATGCACACTGTTCGAGCCCCTTCTTTAAATTGTGATTCTATATTGCCTTTAGGGTTAGAATCACTCGCCCAACGCAAAATTATTTTTCTTGATAACATCCTTAGATGTCTTTCAATATTGATATTACGATGTCAATTTTTTTGAGTTAGATTAATAGAATTCGTTTTGGTAAGCTTGCTTACTCGAAAAAGGATTATGTCTTAACTTCTTTTATATTAATATATGCTTACAAACGCTATTTAATTTAATTCTTTTAGTATAAGGTATTTGTCGTATTTCAAAAAAAAATTCCGTTGTTCAACTTTATCAATCACTACTTTCAAATGAATAAATTTACATGCAATGAGTCAGGATTTGAGTTTATATTATGTTAATTTATAAATTAAGGTGAGCGGTAAATTACCGTTTCGTGAATTTTATTTCATTTATGTACGTTTGAAAATAGTTAACGATCAAAAGGAATCAGTTAAATTAATAAAGAATTTGTTAGGTAGTTAAATTTAAGTTGATATCGATAAATGTAAAACTTACTAGAAATAAGTAATAGTGGTGCGGTGTTTCCGGGAGAACGAAGAGGAAGAGTCGCGTGGCGACTATGCACAAATTATCTTGATAAGCGTATTGCGCCACATTGATGTTGGGAAAAAAATTTTTGAAGGTGTAAGTCTGCCTTTATTATTAAAAGTAATATTATTGAGTGCCAGTAAATAGTGAAATTATACTTCACCAGTAGTAAAGAGAGAATCTTATAAATTTAGGGAATCGGTTAGTAATCTCGTATCGGCAAGTGCTGATGCCATTTTATAAAATTGAACAATTAATTCTTTGGCGGCAAAACCAAAAAGAATTAAACGATCCTAATATTGAACTGGAAATCTGGGTACCAATCGTTTAACAATTAGACGAAATCTAAAAAAGTATCTATAACAAAAAATTACAGAAAACAAAAGAGTTGCTTGTACAGATAAAATGTATTATTAAGATGTCATTATAGAATTGTTTAAAAGTCCAAAGAAAACTGACAAGTATCTATCATGCAAAGTAAATTTTGGAAGTGTCGGAACTTGAAAGTGCTGACGTGGGTGTTACTGGCGTAACGGTAAAACCCAAGGTCAATCCAAGGGCGTGCCGTGAACTTAACAACGGAGCGTGAGTTAGATAAAATTTATTTTATGAAAAAATATTTCAATATTGATTAATTTTTGACATATTTTCAATCTATGAACACACCCCACTTTAAATCATAATATTTTATATAGTCAGTCAAAGTAAAAGATGGGATTTTTCGGAATTCATTTTGTACGTTGATGAGCTCATCAGCAACTATGTCTTGTTGATACACTATTGTCTTAGTAGTTGATTTTTGCCTTTGTTTTTAATTTCGTCTTCCTTGTTGATTTTTGCCCTAATTTATATGTTCGAACGCTGATTCTCATATAAATGTTTGAAGTAATAGTTTTAAAATTGAGAATTATTTTAATTTATAATAAAATACCTCGATTTATAATAAACTGAATTCTTTTGCTAAATGATTCTTTCCTTTGAGTCAATTAAGCAATATTCAGGTACTGATTGTTAAATTGAATACGACGAGCTATATAGATTGTGGAAGATCAATGGTTGTATTCTGTAGAAACGGAGTTATCTCATAGCATTCCCGGGCAAAGAACCCGAAAGTAAATGGTAAAGTATTTTCTTATGTATAAACATGACAACTTGGCGCACCAACGTGGATCGTAAGAAAATCCTCACCCGTCACAGTTGTTGACTCAACGTGGGGCTTTGTAAACCCAAAACCGTTACAAACATTGCTTTTAAATTTACGAAATAAGTTTCCTTAATATGAAGATCAAATGAAATTTCTCGAAGTATTATCCCTCAAAAAGTAGTTTTGTGTAATCGTGTATAGATTATGTAATATTTGTGGACTAGTTTCAGGGATATCCAGTCCTCATTTTCATAGACATTGCTATTGTTAATTATTATCTAAGGAAACTATGATTAAAATGACACATATAAAATTATAAATAACTAGGCAAAAAAGTATCTCTTGCTGCCATGTCTGAAATTCCTAGCAGAACGAAGCCGTTACTAACGAAATATCAATGTATGTAAATAAAAGTTAATTTAAGGTTCCAAATAACTAGAAAAACCTGAATTACACTTTTAACATTGGAGTAACTTTACAGATTAAATAGTACCGTCATATCGTTTTGAGATGCACTATGTCGTGAATGAAATAGCGCCGCTTTAAACGAGAGAGCGATAATGGAATTCAATGCTACTTACAAATTCGCTAGTTACCGATTTTGGGCCCAATAGCTACGCAAGGCTAATTTCTTTATTTTACATTTTAAACTGGATGGATGAGTAACGGCCTGCTACACTGGCACGTAAAGACAATCAAACAAGAATTATTTAACATCTGTGTTGTTATGCTAGATCAGTTAGCAACGTTCGCATGTTAACTTTCTAAGCTAGTAAATGATGTGTGTAATGAACTTCATGTAACTGTTTCAATTAATTATGATTGCACATTAAACTTAGTAGGGCCCGATGTAAATATGAAATAACATCACTTTATCGAATATTATGTGTAATTAGTTTAGGCCCGTAAGTGAATTTGAGGTTAATCGACAAAATTTAAATTCTTCTTTGTATTTTCGTGTGTATATCGCGCTTAGTAGAATAAATGGTTCAATATATGACTTACTTATTAGTGAATCTTTAATTTGTCAATGTCAAGTATATCCTTTCATCAGTTATAATGAATCTTTAGCTGATCGGTAGGTGAATGGTTATAGACCATGATTTAAAAATAAGTTTAGTTAACCTTGCAAACCTAATTTTTAGCGTACCTTTGCAGTCTCTACGCATTAAAGGTAAGTGTTTGAGATGGTAGCTAGTGAGCTACTGCTGTTTTGGCTTTAAAGAGCTTTAAACAGCCATCACCGCAGCTCGTAAGCATTTCTTTCGTTTTACTTCCATTTTTGGGGGAACGCGTTTAAGTTATCCCACCCCATCTACGTCGAACTGACGACGTTGCAATAAACAGAATTACCTGATTCGGATTGTAGTTCGATATCACAGCCGTTTAGGCTGTGACAACTTGTCTGACAATTGAATTTAATCGCGTCAAGTGTCAGTTCTGAATAGTTTATATTGTAGAGTTTTTATGTATTGAACAAGAGTTCCCATGGTTAACTCCTAGCCAAGACAAATTTTTCTATATGAATAAGCAGCATCTTTTATTTAAATTTACAGTTTATGAAAAAACTGCCGTAAAAATAAAATTAAATTAATAGGTAAAGAGTAATCAGAAGTACAATTATATAAGGTACGTTATCTGTAAATTTGAGAATATCATCCTTTTTAATTTGATTATTAATATATAATTCTAGTTATCAACTCATTATTGACGCTTCAGGATGAATATTCATAGTTGAATAAACTTCGTGACTGCCCTACCTTAAGGTTGAATTTAATGTTTTATAGCCAAGTATAAAAGTAGCACATCATTTTAATTTAAAACTAACTTCCTAGTAAATATATTTTATTATAAAATACAAAACAAACTTTTTTAATTTAAATTTGAAAATTTTTGGAACGTACGTATAATAAATTTAATTCTAACAAATATTTTCCATCTTTTCTACTTGCTATCTCCACCTTAAAATCGTTATAAACTCTCCTTAATGCATCCGTGCTTTTAACTTTCAAGCAATTCTATTGGGTACGATATTTTATCTTGTACAAACTTATTAAGCGAGGATCAATTGATTTATATTACATAATTTCTGCAAGACATTCAACACGTTTAGGGAGTTCCCCATTCTCTTTAAGTAGCCGTCTTTTGTAAATTATAAATTTAATTTTAAAAGCATTCTTTAACTTTGACTTGATAAAACCTTGTAACATTTCTTACAAGTATCTGGACCTATAAATGAAATCGAATCGTTTTTTCTTTTACAAACAGAACAATATTGCTTTAAATTACAACTATAATAAGAGAAAGTTGAACAAAGTAAGAACTGGTTCTGATAACGTAATATTAGTTAACCTTCAAAGTAAAATGAAAGAATTCATTTTCATGTAAAATTTGTATGCAAAGCTTTATAAAAATAGATTTCTTAATATCAATATTTTATTTATTTATTTTTAATTGGATTTAAACATAGCTTTGTACTCAACTATATATGTATGTACAGTATATTCACATTTGAGTGGTGATAAACGACACCAAAATACTTTTTCATTACAGTCTGGACTTAATGTATAGTTCATACACCAAAAAACATTTTATTATAGGATATCACAATATACGTGAGTTTTACGAGTTTTATCCAATATTACATAGATAAGAGTGTGAATTAGGGGTTGAACATGTAACCATACGATTTACAAAGTACAATATTTAATTTTATAAGTCAAAATAGATAGTGCGCCACCCATTCTTAAAACGAGTTCAAACCATGATAAATAAGATACAATGTTACATAAGCTATAACAATACCAACTCAAACATCATTAGCTAATAATAATATTGCGATTCAGTTAACGTTAATTCAAAATCACGATATTTCGTATAGCAAATTAGATGTTATGTAATGCAAGTTTATGCATTCAATAATTTGCAATTTACGCTTAATCATTTTCAAAGTTTTAGGAGTAATTGACTATTCCCCAGAGTTTTACATTTTACTAAAACGAGCAGCTATGAAATGTGATAAAATTATAAAATATATAAATATATAAAATTAGACTTTGATTATTTCAAATCCCCAAAAACGCACAAGCGCTTTACAAGAGAAGAGCTAAATAAGTTCTGCGAGGGAATTAATTCGCAAGATATATGAAAAAAAGGGAATTTACTGCCCTTAAATTGAAATGTATCCACATAACTATAAATAACTCTGCAACCTATCTGAGCTATTGTTTTTTTCAAAATTTTATTTACTTATGTACATACTTTGAGACTTATTAGTTATTTCCATTATCAGCTCGAGTTAACGGAGTATGCTTTGATGAGTTACACAGTTGAACTTCAAGCTTCAAGATGTGAGATGCGGGGATTCAACAATTAAAAGAGTTGCACAGTTATTCTAAAATTAACTAAAACGGCAAAGTAACTCTACGTACACTAAAATTTGCCAGCTTAGATTTTAGTAATTCATAAAGAATAACACGTCCCGTGGAAAACGATTGAAAACACAGTTTATACATTAGTAGTGAAAAGGATTTCAATGTACGTCCATAACATTTGTCACAGAATTGCAACAAAACACGCCAAATTTTATATCTGCCACGCTTCAAATCGCATTTACCTGCGTCCACGTGATAGAAAAAAAAAGGAGAGATGATGTCCAGCTGCCAGAATACCTAACGGAGAGTGGGGTAGATCTTTAGCACGCCTCTGGTATAAAGTTGTTGGTAACCTAGATGCTTTTAAAAATTTTGTTTTCGGCGATAAGAATGTGTCTTAAAAGAATTACGATAGTTACAGATAGCTTAAATAATTCGTCAAGCTAGTTACGCTTTGAATTCCAAAAAAAAAGGTAAACATGAATATCTAAAATTTTAATTATAGACAACTCGCTAAACCCAAATAATTATTGGCAAATATTGAACGAGTGTAGCTATGATTAAATCCAAATTTCAAACAACATAATAGTGCCCTCAAAAATGCGCCACGCTATTTCCTAAAAAAAAAAAAATCAAATAGTAGACTTGGGCCTGCAAAAATGGTGTAAG
>JAHWXV010393646.1:0-24937 GCA_024586415.1 Phrixothrix hirtus | reverse complement strand
AAATAAACGTAGGCAATAATCTAATAAGTTGTGGACACTATTGGCATATGTGGCATATGTGCGTAAGAGAAAGTCGTGTGTTGTTTCACACCAGATTTTGTGTATATTAATTTAAATAGTGTCTACTACTAGGAATAAAAGTCAAATTCAAAATAAATTAGAGCTGTGGTGGTTTTTTTGACGTCAAAAAAATACTAACTTCGATGTTGATGCTCATCCATCTCGACTTTGATCGTAGATAAAAACGTTTTAAAAAATACCTTCAGTCCAAGTTTTTGATGTTATTTCTAATAGTGTGTACTACTAGGAATTAAAATCAAATTCAAAATAAATTTGGACTTTGATTTATTTCTGACATTATAAATATAAATTAGCATTTGTTGTAAGCAAAGTTTAAAAATTATTGCGTAAATTGTAAATAGATTATAGGTATTCGTGTTTAAAATTAGTTTAATTATATTATTAAATCAATTTTGTGCATTAAATGTGTGGAGTTGGTTGTATATTGAATTTTCATTTTTATGGATGGAAAATTATTGCTAACTTCCTTTTAGTCTACCTTGAAGGTGTTATATATAAAATATATGAAAATGTTGGACATAAGATAATCAATATTAAATTTACTTGGGCTGAGGCCAAGTTCTGCAAGTTTTATAATTGCATATTATTATTTATATTAATTTTTCCCCAACCTTAATAAGATGGAAACATTTAATGTATTAAGAACATTTTGTTCCTTTTCCATAGTAAATTTGATTGAACTTTCGTTTTCATTATTAAATTAAGGAAATTGCAAAGTTCACCTTCATTTCTTTTTTATATAATAAAAACATATAACATAACATCAACATACTTCCACCAAACTTTAATATTACAATTGTGTTCAACAATATTTGTTTCAAAATATTATTAAAAATAGGAGATAAAGATAAACTCTATAGACATGCCAAAATTCTGTTTGTAAAACTTATTTTTAAATTGAAAATAATTGTTTTAGAGTAAAATTATGAAAGTTCTGAGAACTTTAACAGAAAGCATCAATCTGTTTTAAAAATGAATCATTTTCATGTTTTTCTTTTATAATATTTAAAGTTTTTGCAATAGGAACATTTGTAAATAAACTAACTTCAAAACTCACTAACATGTTATTTAAAATAAAACTCAATTTGGTTTAATTTTTGTGTAAAATGTTTTGTATATTTTATGTAAGAAATGGTGTTACCTGATAGAGGTTGTAGGATGTTATGTAAAAATGTCAAAAGTGTTTCACAAGGTGATCCTATAGAAGAAATACATAGTCTTAAAGAAATGTGTTCATTGTGTATCTTAGGCAGTTGGTAAAAATGTGCAAGCTTACAGTTATGAGGTGTGAGAATTCTGCAGTAAATTTCTGTGTATGTATAGTAATTTGTAAATTATTTGATCCACAGAAGATATTTACATGACCTATGTCGCTATTTAAAAATACCGTGGGGGGATGCTGTAGAGAAAATAAATAGTTCTAAAATGAAGCTACTTAAAAAATTAAATTGACAAGTCCAAGTGTTCCTTTCTAAAATTAATAGTGTTGGTTTTATTTCGGTGTTTCCAGATTGCGTGCTCGCCAAACATAAATGTATACAATATACATATGCAGATTGGCTCATGACTTTGTGCGCATTATAGCTTAGAAAAATTAGCTTAGTTGTTGAAAAGGAAGTGGTCACGTAATAAAAGCAAAGGGTCCTATAATCACCCAAGAACCTGCATATTCGATGTGAGGCAATTCAAAAGATTAAGAAAATGAAATTAAAACTGTTTTATTTTGAGTTTAATTTATATAGAGAATTAATTAGGTTATAGTCGGTTAATGTATATAAATATGAAAGGTAGCATGACTATATAAAATTTAATTACCAATATGTCAATTCTGGTGTAAAATAAGAAATATAACTTATGTTTATTAATTGGTGGCATATATCTAGGTTTTTATATCAGCTAACATTAAATAATTATATTTGTATATAATACAAATTAATATACATCATGGTATAAACCACTACATTGTTGGTGATTCCAATGGCGATGTGATCCAAATACAAGGGTAAACATATACAAGATAATAATTGGAAAATGAGTACAACAGACATAAAGTATGTGGAAGAGTCTGATATGCAAGTACAAAACATTGTGAAAATCTTGAAAACGATCTATAAACATAAACATTATAGTATTGTGGTCAAAAGTCAGTAATTGAGATTCTTTTGAATCTATCAATTTTTTTTTAACAAAATGGTTTTCTTTTTCATAAAAATGCAAACAAGTTATTTTATAGTTATATAATTAATTTTGTTATTTAAAACAGTAAATTGATATAATAATATGGCAATTTCAGACAGCAATCAATCAACCCTTCAAGCTAATATGACAATTAACTGTATAGGTGTAACACTACCTTCTTTTTGGAAGTAAGATCCTAGGGTGTGGCTTTTACTAGTAGAGTCTCAGTTAGTAATTTCTAATCAAACAAAATTTGACTATGTAGTTGCCTTTATCGATGCAGAAATTCTGTTACACATATACGACCTGGTTACTAGTTTGTCCAAAAAAGATGGATATGAATCGCTCAAAAAACTTTTATTGCCACATTTGCTAACTCAGAAACACAAAAAATGGAAAAACTACTTTCAGATCTTGAGTTAGATAATTCGAAACCTTTATAATTGTTGACCAAAATGCAAAATTTAGCCAACCAGAATGTCATGGATAATTTTCTAAAAACGCTTTGGCTTCAACGTCTGCCTTCTAAGAGTTGTTGAGCTAGTCTATTACATATAGGTAAAAATAATATAAATAAAATCTAGAAGATTCGTCCTAAAAATGGCATGCATTTTAAAAATTAATTCGGCACAAGTGAAAAGCCATGAAACTGTAATATGAACAATTCTAAGGCTCATATTACACTTTCATGGCTTTTCACTTGTGCCGAATTAATTTTTAAAATTTGTGCCATTTTTAGGAGAAATCTTCTTCTGTATTTTATTTATATTAAAATACCTCCTAATATAAACAATAGATGGCTCTGCCATTATTTGTCAGGTAAAAATAATTTAAATGACTGGTGTCCTTGTGGTGATTACTGTGCTTTAAATGCAATCACTATCCCTGATAGATATCCTGCATCATTTCTTACTAATTGCAATAGTATATTTCACAGAGCAAAAATATTTTTGAAAATAGACTTCTTCAAAGCATATCATCAAATTCCAATAAAAGAGGAAGATATTCTGAAAACAGCTATAATTACTCTTTTTGGTCTTTTTGAATTTCAATTTATGATATTTGGTTTACGGAATTCTGTACAAACATTCCAAAGGCTAATCAACATGGTACTAAGTGGTTTACATTATGTTTTGCACTGATAGATGATATTATTATCGTTTCACTAGACAAAACCACACATATTCAACAGGTGAATAATGTAAATAGCAATGGCTTATACATTAATTATTCAAGATGCGTTTTTGGTATTAACTAACTAGATTTCTTAGAATATTAAGTTTCTGAAAATGGTCTCAAACCTATAGCATCAAAAGTCAGGGCAATCCAAGCATACCTATTTCTATCATCATTTCATCAAAAATTGTGCAGAAATTTTACACCCATTGACCAAACTAATATTAGGACACACTAAAAATAGCAAAAAAACCAATTGTGTGGTTTGAAAAAATCTAATTATTATTTATAAAACTCAAAAATGCCTCAGTTAACTCAACCCTTCTAGCTCATCCAGACCATAATGCTAAAAAATTATTTTTAGTATCTGATGCATCTGATAATGCCATGGGTGCTGTTCTGCAACAATAATTATCAACTGGAAAGGAATCTTATGCTTCTTTTCCAAAGCTTTCAATTTGATACAAAAAAGTATAGTATCTATGATAGAGAACATCTTACAATTTATACCACTATAAAACATTTTAAATACTTATTGGAAGAATGGCACTTCATTGTATTGACAGACCTTAGCCTATAGCATATGCTTTCTAACAATAATTAGGAAACACCTCTCCATGTTAACCTCGCCATTTACTTTATATCGCTGATTACACAACTGTTACATTCAGTATATAACTGGCAGCAACAATGTATTAACTAATGCAATGTCTAAAATTGACAGTATAAACACCCCGTCATATATGGATTAAAAGATACTGACAGAATTACAAGAAGACGAAGGACCTTATTAAATTGATCAATAGTTCAAGTCTAAAAGTGTTAATTTTACAGAATAACAAAGAATGCATTTATTATGACATATCAACTAAAAACATAAGGCCTTACATTGCAAAAGTATTTTATAAAGCTGTACTTGATACATTATACAACTTAGCACATCTAGGAATTAACACAACAACCAAAATGATTTGTAAAAGATTTATTTGGCTAAATATGAAATCATATTGCAAAAAATGCTTGTTATGTCAAAAATATAAGATCAGTGGACATACTAAATTGCCATTAACTGAATCCAAAGTCCCAAACAGCCATTTCTATCTCATTAACTTGAACATTGTAGGACCAATGTCAATTTGTCGAGGTAATCGTTACATTCTTACAATCATTGATAGATATTACTAGATGGTTAGAAGATATTCCAATGGAGAATCAAACTGTTGAGAATGTTGCAAAAAAGGTCATATCCATTTTGATATCTCATTTCGGTGTTTCAGTAATTATTAGTACTGATCAGTGTAAACAAAAATAAAATGACCAAATCCCCAAGCGAATGGTTTAATTGGATACCAACATTGTATTTTAAAATCTGCATTAAAATCTCATCTCCTAAAGCAAAAATCTTAGCTCAATTCGTTACCACTCATTTTACTAGGATTAAAAACTTTCATGGACTTGAATGCTCCACAGAAGAACTAAAATTTTACAAAATGAATTTACAAAAATTACAAGATGTGTTTTAAAAATAAAATTTATAGCAAATTGTACTCATGGAAATAAAAATATTTTTATTGCAAAAGGTCTAAACAATTCAGGGTATTTCTTTCTTCTTGAAAACACATGACAATGAACATTAACACTTTGTTATTTAGGGCTCTACAAAGTTTTGAAAAGATTACGAAATATTTTGATATCGAAATTGATGTCACCTAATAGAGTCTCAGTAGATCGAATCAAACCTGCATTTATCGAACAAGATAGCAAAGATTTACTATTACCATTAAAAACAAATAACAAACAATATAACACTGAACAGAAGTGAAAAGAATGTGAGGAAATGAAAATAACAACTCCGAATATGAATAGTCAATAAAACAACAGGCAGAAAAGGAACGTCTATTTTCCAGTCAAGTTTGCTGAATATGATACTGGTTAATTCTTTGCTTTTACTATACTCCTGATTAGTTGCCTGATTGTGATATTGGGAGGGGAGTATGTAGTAAACCCAAGAGCCCACAAATTCAATGCAAAGCATTGATTCAAAAGAATTAAGAAAATTAAATTGAAACTGTTTTATGTTGAATTTAATTGATATTCAGAATTAATTAGGTTATAGTTAGCTAATGTATATAAATATAGATGGTAGTCTGGGTATATAGCATTTAATTACCAATATGTCAATTTTGGTATAAAATAAGAAATATAACATATGTTTATTAATTGGTGACATATCTAGATTTTTCTATCAGCTAACATTAAGGGGGAATACACAGTGAGAGGTGCAAAAACAGAGGGTTTTTCTCGAATTTTTTGTAAGAAAACGAATGAAGTTTTTTATTTACAAACTTATGTATGATGTTAATCGACATTTCAAGAACATTGTATAATTTCTTTATTAAAAAATAATAATTATTATAATTGTTTTAACTATTTCAATATGGCTCCTCAAAAAAAAGTAGCATTCTGGTGGACACTGTAACTCAAAGCAGGATTATCTGAAATCAAAAACCCAAAAAGATTTCGTTAGTAGATGACTTTTCTTCCGTGTGAACGAAGAATTTTGAAAAATATTCAATTTAGAATTTTTTAGAGAACTTTGAAGTTTAAATCACGATTTTTACTTAAAAAATCCGCCATTTTATTTTTGTAAAACAAGTTATTATTGAAAAAAAAATTCCTTCGTTCACACATAAGCTTAGTTTGTATAAAAGAAGTGTGTAAAATTTCAGAAAGATCGGGGCATAGTTTTTGAGATATCATGTCCACTAACTTTGAAAATGTAGTTTTGAGAAAAACACGTTTAAAGTTTTCACTAAGAATAAAACCTTGCTAAAAAAATGTTTTTCAACTTACACATAATGATTGATTCCAAGCCCATAAAGCAAGTCCTAGGCTGCTTCAGCAATATCCAAAACATCCGTTTGTTGATGTCTGCGAAGTATTCTGGCCTCCCACGTAGCAAGTTGCGCTCTACACTCGGCAGCGGTAATTCACTTTTCGTCCACTCAGTGACCGTAATCGTGGGTATTACGACTAAATTTCGTTCCCATAGAATATAGCATAGCTAAATGAACTGAAGATCTTTCATTATAAATGCAAGCTGATATATTTGCAGAAATATTTACTATTACAGAGCCATTTGCAACAGTTTTTGGTGTTATTTTCCAAATCAACTGGTTATAGCTTTCATTATTGTTTTGGTTGAAGCCACCAACCCATCTTTCTAATAAGGCATCTTTGCTTAAATCTTCATAAATAGAATGCACTTCTTGCAATATATCGCTAGTGAGTGGGTCATATGTATGCTCGAATGAGTGTAGTTCGTCCTTTGCTGCAGTGCACTGCCACTCACACCAAGGTCTTCACCGACCGGATACTTATCATGTTGAGGATTTTCATCTGTAGAACTGTAATGATAAAATGTGGCGCAAAGCATCTCTCATTTTTTCAATAGACTCACAATTACGTAGTATTGCAAGCCCCATAATAGACTGTGAGCTTGCCCATTAATTTTCCAGTAAGTTTTCCTTTTCCTTCCAAAATTTTTCTTGTAATTTTTTATTTTTTATTTCAACTTCTACGACGATGTTTTTAACAAGAGCATGGAGATGAGTTTCCGTCCTTTTTTGTACATGCCCAACGCATTCTTTTTTGCAAATGTGGAAATCAAGGCCATAATCAACTTTTTGTAATATTCCAGTGAATGTTTTAGAGTCTCCATCTCTGATATAGTTATGGTATTTCATACCATATTTTTCCTCAGAACGTTGGAACATTTCTATAATCGCATCGACTTCCATATTACCCGAGGAACCCTCATGATTTGAGCAGCATGTCTACTTATGTTCTTCATACCATAATTTATATTCATTTTCAGCAGCATTAAATTTTTTATTCCAAACTTCGCAAATTTACAGTAGGCACTTTTTACACATACATCAATGATTTTACCGCTATAATAACTGATTAGAGAAGCTACACCAAACAATGAATTCAAACTGTGCTTTTGCCAGGTTCCATCTCCTGAAACAGTTAGCTCATTTGTATTTTCTACATTATATTTTTCACAATTTTTTTTCTTCTTTTGCGGCATTTAAAAAAACTTTCTCTGCAACTGTATTCACACACTCATTCATATTTTTAACTATAATATCTAAGTGTTTTGAGTTAAAAATGCTGATATGTCCATTAGACCACAAAACTTTTTACATCCTTCTAACCCCTGTCCTAAAATTCTCATTACGTACAGAAACCTATGATTTATGTTATAAGTATGACCTATAAAAGGACCCGAGATTATGTATTCTGGTTGGCATGTGTTACACATCACCGCGATTTTGAATCCAAGGCCACGTTCACTGCATGTCTGAAACTCTACATCACCATTGCATTTCTTAATCTTTACTAAATTAGAAATTGCCGTGAAAACTATCATAAAATTTAAAATTCTATACTCCACAAGATTGTTTTGCAGTACATTTAACTCTTCAATAACTTGATTTTTTTGCGGATGCACTGTAACTTGATGAGTCAATTTCGACTGTTTTTGGATTGAAACTTTATCTTCGTTTTCTGTTCCTATCTTTACGAGATGCGCCTTTTTCTCGAATACTTCTATCCACCTTGTGATCTTCCATATTAGAAAAATATATGAAAAACTTTTCCGACATAAAAACTAGAAGCGTATTGCTCAAGGATCAATGTGAGACTAACGGTTACCGGTTCTGAATATCAGGTTCTTATCTGCATGTCGACCGTTGCTCGGCCGGTCAAATGGACAGGGGTTTTAAACGGTCTATCTCTTCTAATTTTGCTCAGATTGACTTGAAATTTTTATACAACATTCCTAAGATGTTGTACTTTAATATAGAAAAATAAAAAGAAATCGATTTTTCGAAATTTATGACTGCGTATTCCCCCTTAAATAATTATATTTGTATATAATACAAATTAATATACCTTATAGTATAAACCAATGAATGTGCAATCGGTCAAATTTACTTCTGAAATGTTAATTATTTTGCAATAATTTTTACCGCTTCAGGTGTTATATAAACATTCATTGTTAATTCAGAAAAAAATTTAATGCAAAATAAAATTTGACGATTTACTATTGTTGCATTATTGATTCCCATCTAGCACCTAACCTTATCTTTCTAATTTGATATTATACACCTTCCCCATGCTAACACATTAAACTGCTATGTATACAAGGTCATAGGTCAATCTGTATAGAACCTCTTTATTTTATAGATAAATTTGTTAAATATTTATATACATATACAACTTACAACAAAATTTATATCATGCACTAATAACATTATATACTAAGACTAACGTTTAATGCTATATATAAAATTTAGTTTTGCAAATATAAAAAATAAGGATTCAACAAGCCACCACTGATATAGCGATAAGTTGAAATATAAATTTCAAGATTGAAACTTTATCCAATGCATAAATCACAATCATTACATATACGTGTGCAATACATTTTGTAAACAAACTTAATAAAGAAGTTTATTCAAAATGCTTAAGATATTGATATAATTTTATATGTTTCAAAATTTACCCTATTTTCGTTATATCAAAAATTTTAGATGGATATTTTAAATGGTTTCTTATAATCATTATTTTATTTTTGGAAGAAATTATTAGGTCATTGTCTTAAGCTCTCGAGCACCAAATTAGATTAAATTGCATAGTAATTATGATGAGATTTTAATTTATTACTAAAAGTAGCAAGTTTTGGAACTGTAAATTCCACTAAAAAACAGCAGAAGTCTACAAAGTATTGCAGAGACATATAATTGAATATACTCAGTGAAGTGTAAATTGGTATATGTCCGATCTTGCAGTACTACTGGTTTTGCATGAAGTGCTGTTATTGTTACATCTAGTAGCAACTTATTAAACGTTAATTCTTTGTACACTTGCATTGCTAGTTATTTATCAAGTGTTAAACATTAACTGTAATATACAGGGTGAGTCTGATATATAATAAGTATCCTTGCAAGAGCTAAGAGATAAAACTATTAAGAACATAAATTTTTCAAAAATTTTGGTACTATTTAAAAATTTAATATTTTTAAAAGTATAATTATTTTTGTAAAATTTTCAAGTCAATTCCGATACAATTTTTTACTACTGGAATACACATAGCTACAACTGTTTACTACAGTCATGTAAAATGAAATTGATTTCCCGACCTTAATTCAACAAAATAATGTTTGTTTTTTCAAATGAGACCACACATTTTTCTAACTATGTAGGTGTATTTAAAATTTACCAGTGACCAACTTTCTTTTGTTGTATTTTAAATATTGAAAATAAATTTAATTTGTAAGTAATACAAAATAACTAAATAAGTACATATTTTCTTATTGTAACTACTTACCCAATAAGGTTTAACACAATTTACGCATAATAAATTATACAAATTAAACTTTTCATAAATTGTAACAATACATGAATGAATTTCATTACGTTTGCAAATATATTATTACATTTTACAAGAAATGAGAAACAAGCTGCGAAGATTGTCGTTATATTTAGAAAGTACTAATTTAAAAATTGTAAACAAACAAGTTAATGCATAATGACTAGGAAATTCCAATAATTTTGAAGTAGTTCAAATACATATGTATACGATGAATGAGGGTTGTTGTCCATGTTATCTCACAAATAGGATATTGATAGAAATAAAAAATCTTTTTAAGTGTTCAAAACAATCTTTCTCAATTTATTGTCGTTAAGATGCAAACAAATTTATTTTCTAGTTTTTCAAATAATTGTGTTGTCGGCAGGACATTATGCAAACACTTGAGTAAATTTCTATAAACTCTTAAAAATTATTTTGCATAATCTCTAAGAAGATATTGTCCTGATGATTGTTATAATTTTGTTTAAATAAATTGATGTTGATGCAAAGAAAAATTTATTGTTTTTTATATCAAATTAATAAATAAATGTCTTTACATGATTACACTTGTAATGAATGAGGGCTGATCATTTTTTTAAGGAATCATACAGTTTATTTTACATCAAAACAATTTAAAATATGCGATTGAGAAAAATGTCAATGTACGATCAAATTTTGATGACATCATATTGACCACAATGCTAAGCGATAAAACAATATATACCTATTAGACTCACTATGTATAATGTTTTTTGTGCATGATATAAATTTTGTTATAACTGATATACAGGGTGTAATGTAACTGCTTGTTTGGCAGTCCATCATAAAAGAATGCCTGGATACCAGAAAAGTTAATGAGAATAAGGTTTAAATATTTTGACAATTGCTGATTTTTCTAATAAATTGTTAGGACACTTAAATATGCATAATATAGGTTAGTAACAGACGAAATCATATTTTGAATTCCAAATTTATTTCAAGTCATTTAATTCTGTTGTTAAGAATAAACATATGAGTAATTATTCAGTCCTACATAATATAACTTTAAATTTGTCCTTTTATTTATGTATCTTCATTTACGTTAAAAGGATCTATTAATATCAGCAAAAGTAAATTTCTTAAACAAGTTTAAAGTGTGTGAAAATTATAAATAAACGTCAAGGGCAACACTACAAATTATTTTTAAATAGGGGGTAATGCAATATGTAACAGAAACATTAATTTTTACAGTCTTAAGTTAAAAATCAGACTTTAGTATCTATAAATCTATTTTTATTAAACTGATACAGAACACTTATAACTTGTACAAATTTTTATGTGAAGATATTTAACAATTTTTGTGTATTAACACAAAGTAAACAATATAAATTTGCTTCTACATTGCTATGTGATTTTTAAATATGTTTTTACATATTTATTACATAAAGTATACTCTGTATTATATAAAATACACATATTTTGAGAAAGATATTTACATTTATATAATTTTAACTAGTTAACCCTGCTACGGACCCTGTTTTTTATGCACTGGCTGTTTGCCAATCAATATTTCTACTAACAAAAGTATATTAAAATAATTATTTTAACAGTTTATTTTATGACTTAGAAAATACAATTATATAATTTTGATATGAATGTCCAATAAAGCATTTTATTTTTATTCAAATTAACTCGGCGTTACTCGGGTGAGGTGTCAAACACCAAGTAAATTACTCCTTACTGCTAATCCTTAAATTTCTATCTTATGCACATGAATACCTTAGTAGCTTCCCAAAACTTTCTAAAAAGCATAAAAGTCAAATTAGTTTTGTTTTATTTCATGACTAGTGTGTATTGCAGCCATTTGAAATGCATTAGGGTTTCTCACATCCCACTTTAGTATTAACATTACTACTTTATCATTTATAGGCAAGTGTACTAGGTAATTAATTTGTTATGGTCATGTTATTGCTGGTATTTATGTTGTATTACCATACATTACAAATTCATAATTTTTTATTTTAGATTAAATTTCATAATTTTTTGTGCATTTGTACAATTTTTTATAACATTACATTTTATACATTGGAATATGTAGTCTTAATTTTGATTTAATAAAGTTTGAAATATGGCCTTGTTTTGTATGAATTATTTACTTCCACAGACTGTAAATATAATATAATTAGTCAGAATGTGTAATTCTAAAAATGTTTTATTGCTTTATATTGCATTTGAAGATGGGGTTTCTCACATCCCACCTTAACACTCGAGTTTGTAAAAGCCACCCGAGTAATGCTGGGTCAACTACATTATGTAGTTCGTAATTAACTAAACATTCTCTTGTATGACATTAATGCCATGGATCAAGAGTTTGATGCTCAAGTAAATGAACAATACAAGTTGTTTACAATTTTCAAATACAGGATTAAAATCATTTAAAATTAAACCATTAAAATTGTCGAATTTTTTTTAACATGATAGAAGATATATTGTCAAATTCAGCCTTTATACAGGGTCCTTCATTATTTCAAGAAAGGATGCTGGTTATTTTTAGGACACTTGGTGGTAATAAAGTTACTTTTTTCCTTAGCGCATATGTAGTATTAGTAAATAAGGGTTAATATACAGGCAAACTTTATTAAGAAGCAGGTTTACAACATAAATTTAAAACACTACAATTTCAGTTAATGTTTTTATTGATGGTGAAAATAACTGTACATGGTTCATAGAGATATTGTCATTTATTGCTGTGTTAAGCAGAGATGGTCTTAGCAAAGTGACAAATTCACAACCATAACTAATGATTTGGTGTTGGTCATGGAAAATTCGAATATGTCTTTATTATAGCAAATAGGATTTTATGTCCTAAGTAGTGCAACTATGAATGAATTTGTGTCTTAGTTTATGAACATTTACTGTAATGAATATCACAATTTATACAAGATTTCTTAGTCGTCGAAAACAAACAAGTATTGTATACAATAAATTAAAATGCATTTGATATTTTATACTTGATTTTATTCTTAAAAAGCTTATTAATGTATGTAATATACATTGTATATGTTTAAACAAAATATAACAAATAACATCTTGAAACATAACTTGATCGTAAATTGAGTCACTTGTAACTAAAAATTCAAAACCTTATAAAATTATTTAAATGAAGGAATTTCTAAACAGGATGACTTCAAGGAAAAGTATTTCAAGTGAAAAGTGTTGTGTTAGATATATAGGATTAATACATTTTGAGTTCATAACTTTATTCCCTCCCATCCATAATGCAGCTCATTGTGTAAAGTATAATTAAATTCATTTTAACCTTTATTAATAATTCCTTTTGATTGATTAATTTTAATGTTCAATAGCCGTCAGTCGGGTCATCGATTTGGTGAACATATTGAACGGTTTATACCTTTAATTCTACAATATAGTTACGAAGATGATGATGAAACTCGAGAATTTTGTCTGCATGCCTTTGAAGCATTTGTTCAACGTTGTCCTAAAGAAATAACTCCTCACATACCAGCGGTAATTAGACTTTTTGTAATGCTTTTTGTTTATATTTATTGAAATCATAAATTAATAGATTATTACTCTGTGTTTAAAATATATAACATATGATCCCAATTACAATTATGATGAAGATGATGATTTTCAACTAGATAGAAGCATGGCAGATGACGACGATGATGATGAAGAAAATGATGAATATAGTGACGATGATGACATGAGTTGGAAGGTGAGACGTTCTGCTGCTAAATGTTTAGAATCTGTTATATCTAGTCGACATGAGTTAATGCCAGAATTTTATCGATCTTTAGCACCTGCATTAATTGCACGTTTTAAGGGTAATTAATCTATACATTTAATTTTAAACAATTTAATATTTTAAGTACATTTTTTTAGAACGAGAAGAAAATGTAAAATCTGATATTTTTCATGCATATATTGCACTCCTCAGACAAACTAAATCTACTGTCGTTGTTAATATTGATCCAGATTCAATGGAACAAGAAGAAGCACCTATATATTTACTTCAACAACAAATTCCTCTTATAATTAATGGTGTACACAGTCAAATGAGAGAAAAAAGCATTAAAACACGTCAAGATTGTTTTCATTTACTTAAGGAATTATGTAGCGTAGTACCAGGTGCTCTTACATATCATATTGGTGATCTTATCCCAGGAATTCAATATTCTTTTGGAGATAAAAACTCTAGTAGCAATATGAAAATTGAAGCTCTTTCATTTGTGTATTGTTTACTAACTACTCATGCACCTGCAGTATTTCATCCACATATGCGATATCTTTTGCCTCTTATTGTAAATGCAGTTGGTGATAATTTTTATAAAATAACTGCAGAAGCTCTACTTGTTTTGCAAGAATTAGTAAAAGTTATTCGTCCCTTAAGTAGTCCCTCAAGTATGCATTATGACATTCTTGCAAAAAATATTTACACTTGCACTTTAATTAAACTGAGAACTTCAGATATTGATCAAGAAGTTAAAGAACGTGCTATTTCAACAATGGGTCAAATTATTAGTAATTTAGGAGATACTTTACAAGAAGAACTTCCCACTTGTTTGCCAATATTTTTAGACCGTTTAAAAAATGAAATTACTCGTCTTACTACCGTTAAAGCACTTACAAAAATAGCTGCCTCGCCTTTATATATACCATTACCTATTATTGTAAGTGATTCGTTTTTATTAGATAATCAAAAAAATTGTGCAATTTAACAAATTGTGTATTAACTGCATAAGAAAAAATATTTTGTAATACAGGATCTGACGATAAAATTGGATATTTTTCAAAGGTTGTGAAGTTATTGGTTATTAATGAAAAATATGCTATAAAACATATCAAGCTTATTAGAAATAACCTATTTCTTTTGTATCACGGGTATAAAATAGGTGTTTATGCTCAGTAACGAACAGATAATAGCTTGAGGCTAAAGATATTTCTCGGTGAAGGCCATCAATGTACATACATCAAATTTTGATACAGCTCGACCGTGGTTTCTGTTTACCGAATATTAAAAGAAACAAAAAGTGATTAGAAAATCGACTACCCATACATGACAAATCGTTTAAAATCTAAATGTAATATTAATTCTGATGATGCCTTCAAAGACAGCTTTTAAACTGCCAACTGGCAGTGTAATATTTTTATAATTTTATTTTAAAGTTACCATTTGTGCTATACATATTTACACTTTTCAACAGTTTTATATTCTATGAATATTATCTAATGTTATTTATTTATAAAACGTGCTTGTAACATTTTACTATTTGTAATTCAATATTATAATGAATTTATAGACGACTTCATAAAGCATTTCGTATTAGTATAGGCAATGCATAAACAACAACAGACTTTCTGTTATGAACGTACTTTACAGTATAATGCTAATACAAAGGCACGATTTGTCACATATTAAACCGATGCTATCAACTCGGTCTTTCTCAGGTTATAATGGCCAAGTTGTATATGTTCTAGTTTGATGCAATAATCTTATTAAGTTCTTTGAAAAAGTAAAGACCACACCCCATGTCATATTTTTGTCTTACTTTTGTGTATATTAACTCCAAATAAGTGCATGTACAATTAAATGTGCTTTAATAGTTAACTGTTACTTGGTTTGAGCTCTTACATTGGTTTGAGCATTTCGTGTTGCTGAATTATGATCTAATATGGAATGTGGAGTGTCCCCCTCTGATTTTGGTCAAATTTTGGATTTAGATTCTTTGGGTATAAGTAAAGGATGCATTTTCTTTTTATATCTGCTGTAAATCCTGCTCAGAAGGTAAAAATTATCCTCTAAGTTTTGTATTTTTTGTTTTTCGCTAAATAATTCAAAAACTAAAGTTCATAGTAAAATAATCAGCTATACAATTATTTTGAAATCCTAGCAAACCACCCCTACAATTTAGTAGTTATTTCATCATATCCCTTATTACAGTCGGCATAAAAATTTGTATAGAAATTTTACACATCAAAATAAAAGTTAGGGGTTTGTTTCAAGATTTTTTAATTGTTATTGTATGGGGGGTGTAAATGGACTTCAAAATTTTGAATTTCATGCATTATATTTCATTACTTATAAAAACATTATATATGAAAGTTTCATCTTGTTTGTATTGCAGTTAAAATAACAATTTTATGTTATGCTTAAATAGTTTAAAAGTCTACCCCAACATTGTAACACTTTGCACCCCTGATAGGAAGTCAAAATGTACTGTACCGGTTTCTTTGAAACCTGAAAAGACTCATAGTAGATGTTAAAAGACACATAATTTATATATTTTAGATTTAATTTATAAAATTTACTTCTAAATTTAACCTATGTTTACCAATCGCAAAAAAAATATTTTTAAACAGATATCGTAGTGATCTGTATTTGGAGCAATACAAAATAAGTTTGATTCAAGCCAATTCACTGTTACCCAATTTATATATTTAAATTAAAAACATTATATCGAAATTTCCAATATGGAAGGTCTTCATTTATATGAAGAGTGAAGTTATGGTTGTAAAGTTTATTGTTAGTTACAAGACAGCTGTGTTATAACAATGTATCAATCCAATAAATTTTAAATATATTAATGGCAACTTTTATGCCATTACATTAACTAAATACCACAGTAACACCAGCTAAAATCAACTTAAAAGAACATAGAAATATTATTCCGTACTTCAATGATAGATGAAGTAATCTGGGTACTAGAATTTAACGATCCTGATCTAATCTATGAAGTACAATATGTAGAAGACAGTGAGTATAAGCATGCAAACCAGAATAGATATATAAATTAGAAGGAGGAATATTCCACATGTGTAGCAGAATCACTTGAAGATTAGGATTTTGAGTATAAAAAAAATGCAGTCGCATTTTGGAAAAGCAGTGTAAATGGAAATTTGAAGTTAGCAGCTGTCAAAAACAGACACAGGAAAGTAGTTTCAGAAAGATAATTATGGCACAAGGCCAACCGAATAAATGAAGGAGGAACTTACAGAAAAAAGGTACAAAAAATTGCCACATGCACAATTAAACCAATGTACAGATGCTGTTGGAAAGAAAATACCCGTACTTGAAATAACTTTTAGGAGATAGGCTTTACAAGAAGATATAAAAGAAAATTTGCCAAAAATTTCGAGTAAACTCTACATGTGTTACAAGTTTAAAAATCTGATGTGAGACACAAATAATTAAAATATTATATCTGTTAATTTTGGGAATGATAATTGTAACGGTCAGCCATCCAAGTTACTGGACATGCAAAACCCTGCTTAACTTCAGAGATTTTCTCTGATAACTCACTTCAACACATTTTTCAGGAAAACCTCTACATTCATGTAAAAGAATGTCAAGGACATAAGAACTGTAGCAAGTTACAAAAAAAATTGTTAAAAACATTTTCGAGAAAATTGCAAAAACCTTAAAGATCGCAAGAATAAAGTGGCACTTCCGGTTATTCGATTTTAACTAAATACTTGCTGTATCGTGTACAGGAGATATTAAACATAAATATGGTTTTTGATTTTCATATAATGATTGCTTTTTGAGATACATTGTTCACAACTAACATTCCAAGTACTTCTAGTTACTCAATTTTCAAAAATTTATTAGAGAAACTCCTTGTTTAATATAAAACTAAATTAAGTAGCTAAAATATATACTAAGTTTAAAAAAAATCGTTATAGCCGATTTCAAGAAAACCGTGAAAATGAAGAATTCGGAAAATATCTAAAAATGACAAATAAAGTGGTACTTCCGGTTATTCGATTTTAACCAAATTTTTAATTTTGTAGAAAAAGGCGATTGTGACCCCAAATATAAATTTTCATGTAGTTAGAGGTTTTAGTTTCATAGTTATTGTATTCAGAGTTAACAGTGAAAGTACTTCCGGTTACTCAACTTACGGAAAATTTTGTGAAAAACCGCCTAAATTATATGAAAGGGCATTGAATTTCTAAGAAATATAGTAATTTTTAAAAAAATCGTTATAGGCCGATTTTGAAAAAATCGCAAAAAACCAAAAAAGGACAAGAATAAAGTGGCATTTTCGGTTTTCCCATTTTAGTGAAATTGTTGCGGTCGCATGTGACAATGGATAGAAACTCAAATATAAAATTTTGTTATTCTAGGACATTAGGTTTTCAAGTTATTGTGTCACAAACACACACACACACACACATGATTTTCGTACTCAGGAGACCCGAAAACGTGTATTTCCACAAAAATTTCGACATTGAAAATTTTGGTCTAAAACAATACTTTCTCTTTTACCTATATTTCATATAGGGTAAGAGAAAGTAAAAATGCACACAGCATAGTATTACGAAAAATAACAAAATTTATTACTAAAAAAGCATTACAAAAAGCGTGCGATATGACAGAACTTGAAAAACAGTTTGTTGGTGAGATAAAATAATTGCTCAACATCAACAGAATGCCTAATTATTGCAATTTGGATCAAAGTGGATTCAATTTTGAAATATATTCAGAAACAACACTCGTGATTTATGGGGTACAAAAAGTGGAGACGGTTGTGAAATCTTTATCTGCTAGGTACTACACATAGTTACATAATTCAACCTACTATATCTGCAAGTGATAAGTTACTATTCCCATTATTTATTGTGTTAAGGAAAACAGTGAAGAATGTTGTCCAAGGATACAAAGCAGTTTGCCGCAATATACCAATATTTATGTGATGGCATTAAAATCTGCAAAGTTAACTTCTCAACACTTTATGATTTGGTTACAACAGGTTTATTTACCTAATGTTAATGACATGTCAGTATTGTTATTGGATTCCTGGAGTGTGCATTGCCCTGCTATTTTAGCCAATATTATTCTTAAAATAAGCACATCCATTTAAAGACAATACTTTCCAGTACATACAACTGGCGAAATATAACCTTTAGATGTGTTTGAGTTTTTAATTTAGAAATATTTTGTATGTATAGGATATAAACATTAATATTAAATGCCGCTATTAATTTACATAAATGTAATGCTATTTTAAAGTTGTAGTTTCTAACACATAATCAATTACAATCAATTTACAATAGAAATCTTTGTATTTTGAAAATCCTGTAGATTTCTACTTTTTACAGTGGAACAAACTATGATGTGACATGTGACCAAACGGCAATAATCACTTATGTATGGTGTAAGAAATCGTTATGTGTACATCATTTTTTCCATGACTACCATTATTGCTACACTTACATTTCATGATAATTATAGTTGTTTCTATTAAGATTTTATAATGTTCCTCTATCACTCTATAGTATTTATAACTTTATGGTAGAAAACAAAAGTTAATTTATGAAACATAGGCTTTGTTTATTGGGTTTGGAAACATGTTATCAATCCTCTTGTCTTGTAACCAACAATAAACTTTACAACGATAACTTCTCTTTTTATACTTGTATAAACCATGATCCCCCATATTGAAAATTCTGAAATAATGTTTTTAATTTAAATGTACAAATTTGGTAACAGCAAATTGGCTTGATGCAAACTTATTTTGTAACACTCTAAATATAGATAACTAAATTTACATTTTTATATGATGTTTAGTTCTTGAGATATGTTCACAATTAAAACTTCAGGTACTTCCGGTTATTTAATTTTTGGAAATGTATTAGAGAAACTGCATAGCTCATATAAAATGGAATTACATGGTTAAAAAATATACTACATTTTAAAAAAATCATTAGAGCCAGTTTCAAGAAAATCGCAAAAATCAAAAAATTCCAAAAAATCTAAAAACAACAGAAATAAAGTGGTACTTCCAGTTATTCAATTTTAACCAAATTCTTGATTTTGTATTCAAAGGTAGCTATGGCCTCTAATATAAATTTTCATTTAACTAGGACTTTTAGTTTAGACTTAACAGTAAAGGTACTTCTGTTATTCACTTTACAGAAAATTTTTTGAGAATCCATCTAAATTATATGAGAAGGTATTAAATAGCTAAGAAATATAAGTTTAAAAAAAATCGTTATAACCGATTTTGAGTAAACTTCAAAAGATCAAAAAATGACAAGGGTAAAGTGGCACTTTCGGTTATCCGATTTTAACCAAATTGTTGTGGTCATGTGCCATGATGGATACAAACTTAAATATAAAATTTTGTTTATCTATGATGTTTCATTATGATATGCTGTTCACAGACACCAGTCAATTTCTAAAAACATGAGTTTTGAACTCGGGAAAGGCCTGAAAATGTGTATTTCCATTAAAATTTTGATATCAAAAATTTTGACATCGAAAATTTTTATCTATATTTCATATAGGATAAGAAAAAGTAAAAATCCCTTAGTATCTATATTTGCAATCATTGCAAAAAAAATCATTTTACATCCATAATTTAAAAGGGATATCCAAACTTTACTAAATAGGAAATTGAATGTGCATTCTATTTCTGATAACTATAATTACTTATAACTAAGAACTATTTGTGAAATAAATATTGTTCCTTAAACTTTTATGAGAAGTATATAAACAATAAATATTAAGGAGCAAAATCATCTGTTTTATTGGTCAATCCTGTATTATAATTATTGATAATAATAGTAACGGAAAATAAACATGTAAATACTAAACAACTACAAAATTTTAACAAAATAATTAAAGAAATTGCATACATTTATAATTTAATATTTAAACCTGTAAATTAAAAACATGACTGGTTTAAAATATCTCGAAATATTATTCAACAGTGAATTGCTAGAGTTTTATTTTTTATTTAAGAAAAATTGCACAACTTTTTTTAATTACTGAAATACTTATATCTAAACATAAACTTTTTGTACAGAATGATGCAATTCCTATTTTGGGTTCATTTTTACGTAAAAATCATAGAGCCCTGAAGCTTAGTACTTTATTATTACTTGATTATCTCGTAAGAAATTATTACACAGTTATTTATGTTGACTTATTACGATATGTGACTGCCGAACTACCACCTTTATTAGATGAATCCGATTTACATATTGCTCAGTGGACTCTTATCCTTTTAAAAACAATGGCTGAGTATCAACCTATAGCTTTACAAGATATTTCGAAATTTATTTTACCAGAAGTTTTAAAACTTATCAAATCACCACTACTTCAAGGTAGGTTTCATTTATGTTTTTTATTAACATAATTTATTTATATTTGAATAATTAAATAAGTAATTTTTGTATATATTCATACAGGAGCCGCTCTGATTTCAATGCTTCAGTTCTTCCAAAGTCTCGTTAAATGCCGTTTACCAGGAGTAGGATATAATGATCTTCTGCATTTATTACTGTACCCAATTTCACAGATGCCTTCAAATCAATTAACTCTACATAAGCAAGCGTATTATTCTTTAGCTAAATGTGTTGCCGCAATTACTATAATTGCAAGAAGTCAATCGCTATCTGTGGTGAATCAGTTTATTCATAATATTCAAGTTGCTAGATGTGATTCTCAACATATTTTTTCATTGTTGGTTGTTGGCGAAGTTGGAAGAGAATTGTAAGTTGTAAGAATTTAATTGTAATTAAATAAATCAATCTATATTTCTAATAGAGATCTAACAGCTATAAGTAATTTAAAGGAAGTTATTTTAAATTCATTTATGGCAATTTCCGAAGAAGTTAAATCTGCTGCCAGTTATGCTTTGGGAAGCATCTCTATTGGAAATTTAAAACAATATCTACCATTTATTTTACAAGAAATAGCTGATCAACCTAAAAGACAATATTTATTATTACATTCACTTAAAGAGGTATGATGATGTATTTTAATTTATATTTTAGTTTGATTATTTCTTTATTTTATTAGGTTATTACGTGTTTATCATTAACAACAGATGGTATTATACAACTTCTTCCTTTTGTTCCCGCAATTTGGCAACAGTTACTTTTCCACTGTGAATGTAGTGAAGAAGGTACTAGAAATGTTGTTGCAGAATGTTTAGGAAAACTTACACTTATTGATCCTGCAAATTTATTACCACAATTACAAGATTATTTACATTCACAGTCACCGTTAATGAGAACAACTGTAGTAACAGCTGTTAAATTTACAATTTCAGATCAGGTATTTTTTAAATATAATTCACTTCAAGAATTTTACTATATGTAAATTACTTAAGTGTGTAACACCATGTTTCCCAACCATTTGTCACTTCTAAAGTACAGGTGATATAACAATTTTACTTTATTAGAGATAATTATGCAATGTCACCCGAACAACTGAAACTAATTATTAGGTGCCAAATAACTATATCAGGACTGACCTGGTTTGTTCAGAAGAAACTAGAAATTCTTATTTATTACCATGAGTAATTGAAATAAAATACAATTTAAAACAAATGTTTATTTTGTATCAATTAAACAAAACTAATTTTTATTTACAATAATTTACAGATTGTTAATACTAAAATTTAATAAAAGAATACAAATTTAATATACTTTTTGTGCAAGGTATGATAAACACAATAAGTAGTTGAAACGTTTATTGAAAGTCTTCCCCAATTCATCAATTTGCTTTTTAAATTTACAAATTAGATTTAATTTAAATAACTAATATACATAGATATTAATTAAAATAGCAAGCTGTATTCTCAAAAAGCAATTATCATAGTCAGTGACACTCTTTTAGTTGATATAAGTCAAATACAGTTCTTCCACTTTGGTAGTGACTAATTTTGCACAAAGGCAAATATATTTGCACACTGATTTATAATCAGACACTCCTTATAATTCAGCTATAAAAATCTTTGAATTATAAATTCCGTAATTGTGTATTTATTTCTAATGTATTACTTATAAACAAACAAAATATAAATTTTTGAAACAACCAACTTCATATAATTGTTTAAATCAAGTTTTGCTTTCTTAAGATATCACAAAAATTGACTGACATCTCTGGCTGCAAAGGAAGCTTTTACTTATTCAGAGGTGTAATATATATACACAAACACACACACATGCATGCACACACACACATACAGGGTATTTCAGATAATATGACATTACTTTTAAGGCATGAAAGCAGACTCTAAATACACCCCAATAAGCATAAAATTAAAAGCAATATGAATACTAAAAGTTCCTTTTTTTTAATAATGACGAGTCAACTATGCACACGCTTTCAAATATGAAAATATCATTGAGTAAGTATTTTTTATTAAATAAACATTCAGTAATAGAGCAGAATTGTACGTGTTTATTTTAACTTTTGAAAACTAAAATAATACACCTTTTTAAATGTCAGTGACCGATATCTTGATAAACAAAATTACATCAGTTCCTAGATGCATTTTGTTGACTAACTAGTGTTTTAATAATAAAAACTAAACGCTTTTATGTTAAGAGTGGGCTTACAATTAGATGAGATCACAGATGGCACTATAATCAAAAAACATTGTTTTATTAAAACATAGCTTTTCGAAATAATACCCAAAGAATTGACAATATTCATGATTTTCCCATAGTAACGCGAATTTCTTTATTTAATGATGTAATGTTCGAGACACAATACTAAAGAATAACCATGTAAATGCCTATTAAATTTAGGTAATTTTGTAAATTTTTTTAACATAAAATTGAATAATAGGTAGTTTAATATAAAGCCATGACATAGTTACATAACACTGTTAAATACTATTTGATTATTTCAAGAAATGGATGTAAAAACTATGTTTTCCTATCATGAAATTAAAAATACTAATGAACAATAACTACACGGATATGCAAAAAGTGTGGCTATTGTGCAGTAAATGACACTAATATAGTTCTTTTTTTAAATAAAATTTATCTGTATTATTGGCTTTCATATATTAAATTTACCAATTATAAAAAACGAAATTCTTAGCCCTGATTTATGGCTAGATTGTACAGTCATTAACTAAGAATTATGGGGAAAGGGTGAAATATCTAGTAATTTTTTGTTGTATGACTGGGCATATAATTTTATATGCAATTCTTTTTAGCTATAAATATGCCACTCAATAATTAAAACCAAATTGGACTAATTCCTATAGAAACCTTTATACAAAAAGCTGGACAAAAACTATTCAATGTTTAGGGAAACAATCACAACCTACAATAATAAGGCATATTGTTTTATAGTACCTATAACATTTTCTTTGTAAGTTACCTTTGTATTTAACTGGAAAAATTTAAAATAAACTGATCGTAAAATTTGTAAAAATAATTACATGATATTGCCCATAAGTGTTTGTAATTATTTTTCCTTCAATTATATTAGCCCATAGTGAGGAAAGATAGCCAGGCCATCACTTAATTAAATTTGCAAATGGAAGTTCCTCTGCCTTTTCTTAAAGATAAATACCCAAAAATAATGTAATTTATGAAAACTATATCAAAGATCATGTCACTGACTAAAATTTAAAGAATTATGTACAGTTTATTAAAACTTTATTGTAGGTAATCTATAAATATAAAATTAGGCATACATAAAACATTTACAAGTTTATAATAAAAATAATAAATCTTTATTATCTGTCTATAAATACAAGGTGAATGTAAGCATTATCAGACTAATAAAACATCACTATATAAAATACAATTTCAAAAAATATTTATAATCAAGGCATTTTCAATGTTTAAAGTGGAAATGTGTTTAAATCAAATCTCTCAATGGAATAAAAAATACTTTAGCCAAAATATATTCATCGGTCACCAACTTCCCGAAAGCATCTGCTGCAAAAAAACATTTCATAAAACAATGACGCATTTAAAAACATACACTTATTAAATGGAATGTTAATTCTAGATCTCTGCACTTCTACGAATGGTTTTGTAGTTGTTTAAGTAATGTGACACTTCAAATACATTACTACAGTATTTCATAATAGATGTTCCATTTACTTGATGATTGGTCTTACCTGCAATCTCATATACCATATATCCCTTTTGGAAATGTACCATGTTAATTCTTATTATAAACAAGTTTCTGTGAATGTAATTTTATTGCAATTGTCATAAGTAGGGGGCGGAATATATGCAAAGTGCACATATATGCATTTTTTGCATATTTTGTAAATTTTATAATGAAATGCATATTTTTCACAAATTATTATT
>JAHWXV010393606.1:0-11384 GCA_024586415.1 Phrixothrix hirtus | reverse complement strand
CGTACAAGAGTGAAAACGTCGTAGATTAATTCGGCGATAATAGTTGGACTTAAAATTACTCGTAAATATTCTGCTTCGCACACCTAGGGCTATGCAGAAAAATATTTGTAAGAATGTCCGTAAGTAACCTGTAAGAAAATCAATTAAGACACAACAGTACATAACAATAAAACATGATAGTAAAAATTCAGTGAACTTTTGAGAACTGCTTGCATAAATAAATTTAGCTAGCAAAGTTTACAATTAACAGAAAATGTTGAGAACTTCAGGTTTAAGATAACACGTGTGCGCTATAAAGTTATAATATGAACTGATGTTATCGCACAATGTTTCGACAGCACGAAATAAGACTTAAAATGTAGAATTGAAATAACATGGGATTTGCAAAAAGATAAATTTAAAGTGTTCGTGAACTTAACTATCCTAATTTGAATTAGATATACAGCATCTACCAAGATCAAAAATTCTAGTAAAAGGAACTGGTAATTAAATTAATTAAACCGATCGTCGGACGTCACTGCATGATGAGTGGCTTTACTTTTAATAAAACAGAAGCAATTGTTTAAATTCGCACGTAGTTAAGTAAATTTAGTTCGTCCAAGAACGCCCTTACATAAATTATACCCATAAAAATATATCAAAGTAACAAGTGAAGGTACTGAAGCAAATTAATATTAAAGGGGCCGTGAACGTATTCGCACGGTCGCAACGACCGCTGCCGAGAGGCTTTAGGTCGCGCTCGCTCTAAGAATTGAGCGTCGAATATAAGTAACAAATCTTTGCATTTAGAAACGAACTTCCTATTACAGAACAATTAATATATATCTCAAAATTACTAGTAAGATACGTATAGGCATAATCAAATAATTATAATGAACAATATTACTGTAGTATAAAATAAAATGTAGAAAATAAATATCAGAACACAAGCAGCAACTCACAGGTCCCAAAACGTAATGAACTATCGCCGTCTTCTGCGGGTGTCAAATGAGAAAAATAAGATAAACTGACCTGGATGTAGAAGTTTTCGGAGGAAACAGCTACTATCCTTGACAAACCAAAATCATCGCCACGACGCTGCAGGACGGGCGCTCCTTCGCGAAACCGCTGGTCGCCGCACTAGGGTCGTAGAAAGGTAGAACAAAGGGCAGACCAAGGCGAAAGGAACCCTCCAAAGCGTAATCTCGGCCTCATCCAGAAGTAGTCGGCGGCTTTATAACCATGCCGTCGATGTCACAAAAGTGACGGGCATTTTAAACCCCATACTTAAAACACTAGTAATAAATAAAGAAAGAAAAAAATCGATCAACCAACCTTGCACATAACTAAGGGATGCATACTCACCCTAAAAATGTAGATGTTTTATTCAAAGGACAAAAATAAATCAAAAAGGTCGTCGAAACTAGACGGAGCGAAACAAATAGCGTGCGGCTTCCACAACGAACCAATACAAACAACCTGATGGCACGCAATAGGAACAGATAAGAACGCTCGCGAATACAATTACAAAAGACGGAGTTAGGCAACCCAAAACGCATCGAAAAATTAAAAACGCGAAAGCAGGCGCAATTTACAATAATTAGCTGATCTCAAATTAAATCAAAGGCACTCGAATACTCAAAAATGTCGACTAACAAAAAGAGACTGTTACAACACTAAAAATCGAAGGAGTACCAAACTAATAATACGAAATAAAAATTTCTACAAGGAAAGATCTTCGATTGCTATAAAGTATAAAAAATCAAAGAACCGCTTCCGAAATTACGGCATCAAATACCTAAAACCCAAGCGGTAAAGGCAGCGATGGTTGCGAAACAGTACGCCGCCAGTAACGGGTCTTTAACAGTTTCCTACCACTATTAGTTTAAATTGGAAACGTTTGATTAGTCAATTCAACAGCGGAAAGCGAAGACCACGAAGTTGATAAAAATCAGAACAACACAACAAAATTCATCTTATATTGTCGAACACGGCGATGAAGATACTTTAACGTTAACATGTAAATTCCAACAAAACACTTTGCTAGCTAACGTTTTACTCGCGTAAGTGAAATAAATTACCTCGGATCAGTAGCCAGTGGCAAAAATAAAGTTTACGGAAAACTAACGCCAAATTTATAAAAACGGAAAAGTTTTAAACGAGTTTTATTTGAAACACGCAACAACAAAGGAAGTTCAAAGCTTGAAGATTCCTACCAAGTTCAGCTGGTTCGAAAATTATTTGTGACTTGGAAACAAATTCATAAATCCTAACTAGAAGAAATAATATTAACCAAAAGCAAGATATACTATTAGTAAAACTAAAATAATATCAAATCAAGAATTTAAAACGTAAGTGAATGTTTTAAAAGTTTTAAGTCTCATACATTTTTATATAACGAAGTAAAGACAAAATTTGCAAAACATTTTATAGTAAAATTAAAATTAATGTAAATACAAACTTAACCTTTACTATCTGTCGTATAAATCCTTATGTAAAGAAAGTCCGTTCAACTGCTTGTTTGCATTCTGCAGGCAGAACACTTTAAGGTGTCTTTCCGAAAAGGTCATTGTATTTAACCTATTTTAATATTTAAGATTTCTGATTGCATAATTTTTATGTTATTGCTTTTAATTTAATTTGAATTTAAATAAATGTATAGAACTCATTTGATTGTTACTTAATGGTACATACATACGTCATAAATAAATTTTGGTGTGACCCACAAATTTTAATATATATATTCTAAAAGTAAAGTATAAAAATTTACCTACAGGTAAAGAGCGTCGGGACAGTAATTACATAGTATAGCCATAAGTTCTGTCAGTAAGTAAAACCTTTATTATGACAAAACTACAAGAGATTAAACACTGAAATTTAAACAGATGGTTAAAAATAGTCAAACATTTCGACCGATATACTTTTTACTCGAAGTGGTCGCCATGTTTCTTCACACAAAGCTTCAGTCTCTTGGGCCAATCATCTATCGCTGGCCTTCAACTGCTCCAAATTTGTATACCTACGACGACAGGCACGCTCTACTAGTTTATGCCACAAAGAATAATCCAAGGGATTTAGATCAGGGCTTCCTATAGGCCACTCAACTGATGATATGAACTCTGACACGTTTGCTGACAACCAGTTTTGAATTGTTTTGGCCTTGTGCGCCGGTGCAAAATCCTGCTGTAAGCATCATTCTCTACCTTCAAACAAGCTTTCGTTGGGCGGCTTAACTACCATCTCCAACATTTGTTCATAAACACGTGAGTTAGTTTTAACACTGCAGTCACAGAAATTAATTTCAGAGGCACCGTCATAGACGACACCCCAACAGACCATCACCGATGGTGGGTGGTGACCCCTCTGCACACTTTATCCTTAGCATCGTAACAACTCCTCGCGTACATTCGGTCATTCTGTCGATTAATTCTTTTTTCTATGGAAAAGATTTTTTCGTCGGTAAACAGAATGCGACGATGTCCATTGTTTGAAAAGCGTTTAATCAATATTTTGCACCGCAAAAAACGCATTTATTTCAATTTAGGCGTGAGAAAATAACTCATACAACGTCGGTAAGTCCTTAACTTTAAATCATTGCGTAAAATTCGACTCATGCCACGTTTGTAGACGTTCATCTCGCTTGCCAGACGCTTTTGTTTGCGAGGTAGATTTAGTTAAATCCGTGCACGAACAGCATTCATAATATTAGGCACGCGTACAGACCTCGGATGGCCCTCTAGCAGCCGATCTTCAATATTATCTGTTTCTCTATACTGCTGTAACGTTCGACACACGAATCGTTCATTCACCGATAGCGGTGCGAGAGTTTTATGAATCTCTTTTGCTGTCTTTCTGCACTCATACAAGGCAACAATAGCCACACGTTTCTCGAATACACCAAACTTCATCGTGACGCTGTGAACAAATAACTGACTGTAGCGCCATGAAACCTTCTGGAGGGTGCAAGGGTATACTGTACGTTACGCCTGCAGTGTTGACACTGTTGTCGCGCTTCGTATTTCTCTCAGCGACGTTTTAGGATTTACTGACCGATCTTATGGCTATACTATGTATATTGTGTCCGCAGGAAAGGGAATTGAAAATTTGGCTTATTTACATAATAACGCTTGCAAATAGTTTGGTTACCTTTACTAAAACCTACAAATTACATAAAATTAAGTACGTAATAAAGAAATTTTAATATATTGCTCAATGCTGCCTAATAGGTACCCAACATTATATACTGTAAAGGTAATTGCCGCGAGGGTGTCCGCGTATATCAAGAGAGATATCTAAACAGAAGAATTCCAAATCGCAATACCTTTGCTCTTATCGAAATTTGTTTTCGATAAACGGGAAGTTTGCAGCCAGCCAGATATGGCACTGGGAAACCTCAATAAGCACGAGTACCTATTTCGAAAGATCTTTCTCAAACGATTGATAACAATCCTGAGATCAGTATCAGAATATTACAACGTGAAACTGGGATTTCAAAAATCACATTAAATCGCATTCTTAACAATCAATTAATTCGTCCCTTCCACATCCAGAAAGTTCAAGAATTATTGCCAATTGACCACTAATCACCTTTAAATTTTGCATCAATAATTCAGGAGCGAAGGGTTGTCTACAATAGATTGTACACTAACATCTTGTTTACTGATGAATCTTTTTTTAAACATCGAGGCATTACAAACCTACACAATGAGCATATTTATGCAGATAAAAATCCACATGCTATTAAAGCAAAAAATTATCAACGAGAATTAAAATCAATGTCTGGGTCGAAATTATTGACAATTTTTTCATTGGACCGTTCCGATTGCCTAATTGTCTGGATGGCGCTAGTTATCTTCATTTTTTCCAAGAAAATTTGCTAGAGTTATTAGAAGACTTGCCCCTGAATTTGCATCAAAATATGTTTTCATGCACGACGGTGCACCGCATCAGTTTGCAAGTACTGCAAGAGAATATCTAAATGAACAATTAGCTGGTATATAGATTGGTAGGAGACAAGAACCACACATTCAATGGGCACCATAATCTCGAGATTTAAATTCTTGCGACTTCTTCATCTAGGGAGCGTTAAAAACAAAAGGTCGAGATCAATAATGCTAAACAACTTTGTAACAGAATTCAAAATGCTGTAAACGCTCTAAGAGAAAACGACAATGTTTTAAGAAGGGCATATTTCAACTTTTTACGTTGTGTTGATATCTGCATCGATGAAAGTGAAAGTCGCATTGAACATTTATTGTAAAAAAGTTTATAGTGTTTGTATCTACGGTGAAATAAATTTTTTGATATAATAAAACCTGCATTAATAATATCGATTATCATTACTTGAGAAAACATTTTTTTTCTTCGAAACTATACGAAATACGGAGTTTTTAGAAGAGTCATAAAATGAAGACAATGAATAAATCTTCCCTTTGAAAAAATCTTAGAATTCTATCATCCTTAAGTAAATTTTGAACAAATTTATCAAGGGGTTGAGGTGATTTTAACCCTTCTCCAATTTTCTTTGAGATTCTTTGTTTACCTAAAGTAGTGCTATCGTTTGAAGTCCCCAGGTGTCAATTTCTATTAAAAGTGATTCAGGTGCTTCTAAATAACGTACATAAATGTAATTTTTTAAGTACACTTTGAATTCCTCTCACAGGCAAACGGCACATTCTTGTATATAGATAAGTTGAGTCCAGTCGACTTATTTTGACTTCAAGAATAAGTGGTAGCTCTATGTCACAGTAGTTTTGGGACACATTATATTTATGATCCACATGAGGCCTTATCAATATAAACAATATTGATAAACATGAATTCTATGTTCATGAAATTTTACACATTACAAAATCTTTAATTATTGCCTTTACATTTAATAAAATGTAAATATGAAGCAAATTCTAGTTTAAGAAACGTTTTTATAATTTAAATTATTGAATTAATTAAATAAAAAACACTTTTCTCAAATTTTAATAGATCCGGTGTTGGTTTGCCTGAAGTGTATGTAACCAAGTATACATGTTAAAGAATAAAATAAGGATAGGCAACTTTTGTTGCATGATAGGAATATAGGGTGTTTTAGCCCCATTTTATTGCAAGAATTGTAAGAAAACTTTACAAATTTCATTCATAAATTAAACGATTTAGAATAATTTGCCTGTATTCAGAAACAATCAAGTATTTTGTTAATTTAAAGAAAGCCTAACCTTCAATTACTTTAATTAATTATAACTTTAATAACCCCTATCTGGAGACAGAAATTGTTATTCCTTGGGTTGGCGTTGATTGTAAACTACTGATATTTATCTTCGGTTTACTTGATAACCATCTCGTGGCAAGATGTTCCCTTTTCAATTGTTGAAAGATAAATCACCTTGTGGGGGTTCCTGTATAGCTCTCCAGAAAGATTTAATGATTTTGAAGGGTTCACTTAGGTCGTGTCTTACTTTGTAGAAAGACTTAAAGGATCTAGAGCTTGTGTTTCTTACTTAAAAGGATAAGTGATTGTAAAGATCAAAACGAATATAATTAATTTTACAGTTACTTAAATGTTGTTTACTAAGAATGTTTGCATTAAACCATAATCAACAGATGTCAGTTATTTTCTGCTATCAGTCTGTAGGCGTCGGTAGCTTAGTTGGTTAAAGCGTGTGTCATGTAAGCACAAGATCCTGAGTTCAAATCTCAGCCGATGTAGAAAATTTTTAATATGTATTCAAATACTTGACAAAAAAATTTACATTATATATATATAGCTATGAAGCTATTTTTTTTAAATTTATCTATTTGAGAAAATTATTTTAATGTATAATTTTATAACAAGTATTTTAATACATATTTAAAAATTTTCTGCATCGACCGAGGCTCGAACTCGAGACTTTACGCTAACATGACGCGCGCTACACCACCTGAGCTACCGATGCACTACAGGCACGATAGCAGAAAACTCGTATATGTATGTAATGTCAATTCAAGGCGTTAGATATTTTTAATAGACATTTTTACACGAGGTAAAATATCTAACGCCTTGAATTGACAATTGATAAAAACAAATGCATCCCTTATATTTTAGTTATCTAAAACATATCCAAATTTCATCGCAACCGGAGAGAGACATCTGAAATACCTTCCCTATGAGTTCAATTATTTCAAACGCCTTGTATAGAATTAATTGCTTAGGCGCTTTCATATTAGCTCGAAGTCATAGCAAATATAATCAATGGAATTAGTAATTTCTGAGATTAAAAAGTTCACGTTAATGTGCAGGAAGTAAAAATTGAAAACTTTTATTTTATACATTTTTCTCAATATTCATCAGCAACAAATGGAATTTAGAATAACACGAAGTCTCGCTTAACTAGAAGCCTAAATTTAATCTATCAATATAGTTCATGTAAAAATATTTTGAGCTAATTACAATTATTGGATGAAGTTTAATTTAATTTGAAAATAGATATCGCGAGATTTTGACTTGTCAGGTTACAAACACTTTCGAACACGTTTCATCAACAACGGTGATTCTTGAAATGCCCAAAAGAATATACTGCTGACCACGTTGGTTTAATGGTTAGGATATGTGCCTCCAGTTCTAAAGGACGTAGGTTCGAACATGGACCAGGTCGATAAACTTTTCAGTGAAAAAAATTAAAACATATCTTCTTCTCGCATACGGAAATAAAATCTTAGGACACGTATCAATGCTATCCTCGGCATGTTGAAAATTCCTACTGGTGATTGGAACATCTCCATATGAGGCTAAATTCTAGTAGACATGGAAGAACGACCTTAGTAGTTGAAGCCGCAACAGCAATGGAAATCCGGAGTCTCGTTGAAAGAAACGAAACAAGGCATTGTGCCACATCCTGTCATTGACGCCAAGTTATTTTAAGAAAATATTTATCAAACTAAAAATCTTAAAAACAAAAGACATTCCTAGTTGTAAGTTTCAATAATATCATATTAAATCAACAACTCAGATTTACGCAAAAATTCTGGTATATGTTTGTAATAAAACTGAAATTATAAAATAATTTTTTTATTTTGAATTATATTGTCTGACAAAAATACCCAGGCGCAACAAGTGCACAAACGCTGAGACATAACTAACATCATGAGATATAACAATATTTTCGAATTTTAAGTTAACGGGACCAAAAACAAATCTTTGAACGGGCATTTGAAAAATTAATTATGGCGCTGAAAATCTCTGTAAATATTTAAGTTTATATAATAGCTAGTATAAAAGGAATAATGTAGGTATCAACAATTAAACAAGTCAAAAATAGGTGATGAATGCTACTTTGTAGATATATAATTAATTGCAGCATTTAGTAATTAACTTAACCATACATTTTCTAATTGAGCAAACATTAACAAATAATGAAATTCAAACATATTTTCTATCAGAGTACCAAACCTATCGTGTTAATAAAATTAGTTTTTGGGGACCTAATTACTAATAACTATAATTATTTGTAGCCGATTCTTGTCAGTATATGACACGTAATTATTTTTAGTAGGAAATAAGGTTGATATTCACATCTATCGAAATTTTAACTCATTAAAAGTCATAAACATAATGTGTATTAAGTTTTAATTGTCCTTTAAGATTACGGAAAATTGAACAGCTATTATTAATACGATTTACATTGCTTTCATGGAAATTTTCTTAGTAATTACTGTCAACCAATTACTTCTAATTAATATTAAAATCAAATATTTGCTCTTCTTCAATTGCCCTTTTAATATGTTCACTGTTTACAAAACTATTTACTAAGATATTTTTAAATAAAACTAAAATCTTTTGCAGGCAGCGGAAAGTGGAAATGTTGAAACATTCCAAAGACTTTACTTTGCTGATCCTTCCAGGCTCATCATTAGGGATAGTCGAGGCAGAACAGCCGCTCATCAAGCTGCATTCAAAAATAGAACTAATATTTTGCAATTCATCTTTGCACACGGCGGTGGTAAGTTTTCAACGAATCATAACTTGGAATTGGGTTATTAGATAAATACTAATTATAGTCAAAAGTATTTTATAAAAACTGCATTAAGCCTTTACTATAAAAAGTTGCCAAAAATTTAAAACTTTCAAACAAAAAGGATTAGAATGACTTTAAAGGAAAAATATTTCAATGTGCCATAAAAGTGTTGGTAAAAGAAATCACCTTGAAATATCAGAAAGTTAACAGAATGTAACTAGACATTCAATAGTCATTAATAAAAATTTGATTAGCTGTTCACTATTGAACCAATAGCTTGTAAGGTATTTTAATATAAATAAAATAAAGAAGAAAATGACTCTGCCATTATTTGTCAATAGCTTGTAAATTAAAAGTTTTATTGTTGGTGGATACCTTATTATTTGTTCAGAATTTTATCAACTGAGAATCTGAGAATGCTCTGTTTTATGTTTACCATAAGAAGTCACCCGCGCCAATGGTTTTACGATACTTTATGAGGTTTTGTAAAAGGTAATCTACACAGAAAATAGGGTTGCCTTTTCTGCTGTCAAGCTTGAATTATTACCCTAAGTTAAAAGGGGGCCGAATTTACAATCTCTGGTACACTAAGAATAAATATATGCAATTTTTCCTGCAGATAGTATAGCAACTATAACTGCGTCTGCGGAAATTAACCTATGTAAAATTAGCTTTAGTAAATCCTAACTTAACAAGTACAGCATTGTTTTAAAAAATTTTATTACCGGAGATTTTTTCTCGCCAAGGTGTCCAAAATAGAATCATCGGACACGAACTAAATATGTCGAGCCAAACTCTAGTAATTTCGGAAGTTTGGGCAGGCCCAAGTACAGCAGTCTAAAACTAAAGAGGCGGAGTACGCTTAAGCTTTATATTTCCGGAGGCGACATTGTTAGACAAAGGTGCTGAAAAAAGTAGGAATACCCTTTAGGCGCCACACCGTTGTATGTAGTCAAAAATTCGGATACAAGATGACTAGTAAGCCACACATACGGTGAAAGTATCTAATGTCGTTGAACTTACAGTTCGTAGTATATAACGTCGTAACTTATAATCTAAATTTCCGGTTAACAGGAAAGCAAGAGTGCGTCAAAAAAGGTGGATTTATTTCATCCTTCAGCTACAGACTTCAAAAGAAGTAGCCTAGGATATGTTTGGTTAATAATTCAAAATTGTAAGTTTCACATTATGAATTATAATGCTCAAACAGGAATCTGATTTCGCAGAAATAATTTTAATAATTGACAATAATTGACAGAAAATCGTATGTTCAGATACGCATACTATTTTGCAATGTATCAATGAATATCTGATTTTAGTTAATAATAAAATGTTATTTTAAATGCACCTAAAAGTCGCCAGAACGTCCCCCAAAACATCGTGGTTAGTGAATGTAATAAATAAGGATATTAAGTAAGCTTGAATAATATTATTCGCGCTTTACAATATGCAACAGTTTAATCGTCTGTATTTGAACAAGTGTTGTATTAAAAATTTTATGAAACCCACTAGTGTCTAAGTAGTTTAAATTTAAATGGAGCACTTGCGTCCGTGGCATATTTGACCGGCGTTTTTACATGTCGAGAACGCCATATGAGTGAACGAAATCATAAAGTTAAAGTCTTGAAAGTAATTGAAATCGATTAAATAGCGTACCAAATGTACCTGGAAACTAAGGTTACAACCCCCGTCGACGTAGCAGTAATATTTTTAAGCGTGCAGTGGCAACATTGGCGTGAACTGTCAGCCTTCCGCTTCCCCTGCGCGGCAGTTGCTCAGTACGATAAGGAGTCTCGTATGAGAAACAAGTGTGTGTACTGGCTGGGGTAATTATGGATCCCACCAAATGTAAAGTACGCGCTGTCGTGAACTCATTCCGGAAGTGTCGAAGACTACGCTACATGAAGCATTAGGGTACCGCAAATTGTACGCGCTCTGGGTACCCAAAGTGCTAACCGGCCTACATTGGCCAGAAAAATAGAAGGATTAATGTCAGAAGAGATGATCATATCAACGCGGTACCAAAAAAACAAAACCACTTCATCTCTAGCACAACATAAACAAAGCGCATGCCATAAAATGGATTTCGAGGATAGTAAAGATCTCCTCAATATCGAAAATTACACACCAATTAGAAAAACCATAGAAATATAAAAAAACCCAACAGTTTAAACAAAAGAGACGGCAGTCAAATATTACCTCAGACATGGAAATACTTAATTAAAAATAAAAAAGATCCACAAATAAAACAAGAAAAACGACACAAGTGGTCAAACTAGAGAAAGTAACCATCAGAATCAGTCAACTTCAACTGACAGAGCGGAATGATAAAAAACTAAGCATAAAAGCTAAATTATATAAGAAAAAACTAGAAACGGCTGCAGTTAGTTCGATTTTGACTATCATCACTAGAAATCGTAG
>JAHWXV010393519.1:0-10418 GCA_024586415.1 Phrixothrix hirtus | reverse complement strand
TTTTGATTAGAAGCAGAGATATATTACAAAACCGTTTTTGGGGGTGAACTTTGAGGGTGGTTTTCATGTCTTAAAAGTGCTTTACAGCAGATAAAAAAAATACGTGTCTTTTATTTTTTGATGGTCTACAACATATCAAAAAATCAATGACATCGGTGAGTTCGGGTTGGGGCCCTTTCCTTGAAAGACATTGAACAACTACGTTAAATCCTACGCTTTAGATTTGCCAAACCCGATCAACTATTCCTGTATCGGAAGAAGTGTGAATTGCAGTGCCAAGGTATATTATTGTCGTCGACACTACATGAAGAGAAATAAGTTGCAGTTCGTTTCTTGTGGGCAAAAGTGAGAGCTATTGGAAGTTTATGGTTGATGATAGGCATACAGATTCTTGAATCCATAAATGTTTCAACACCAGCCACTGTAACAAACATTGAGCAGGAAATTCAATCGGCATATCCACTCGAAAACCTTAGCAGAGCAGTGATATATTTCATGCGAAATATGTATGATGGCATGCATGACACAATTAAGTTTTACAGAAATAGTACGCGTTGAATACCCAAGAACTTGACAGAAAAATCCTATGAAAAGACTTCTGGGTGATTAACGCTTCAATACTGATAAGGAACTAAAATCCGTCATGCATAACTGATTATACAAGCAGACAACAGACTTCTATGAATACTAATATAAACAAAATGGAGAAACTTTTACAAATGCAAAGATCAACGGTAGTATTGAACACGAATCTAAAAATCTAAATAATTGAAATTCGACAGCGCGGTGCTTTAAATAAATAAAAATAAATAGCACCGTTCGGCTACCAAAATACGTTGAGTCGACTTGATAGCGGCCCGGATGTTTGCAAAATCAGTTATAATTCCTGTAACGTTGAAAAAAGCAATAATTATATCCGACTATTTAAAATACACTTTTGTAGTTTGACATATCAACTATTATTAATAAATGTTGTAATTAGTAAATAATCATAAATTATTTATTAATAATAACATAAATAGTTAATTTTTAACAAAATAATGTATCGTTACTACCTGTTCAAATGTCTCTTATATGAATACAAAAAGAAGTTACAGAAAGGGTTCAAAATTTAGAAGCTTTTTACAGAAATATGCCTTAAAATATACCAACTTCATTTCCGGATACCCGGTACACGGCTGAAGTATTCCTGCTGCAACATTTTTTACACCAATAAAATTTTATTAAATCCTTCGTAAGTCAGAAATTAATAGTTCTTTGAAGTATCCGATGTGTTCAAAAGCAGTTGTTCCATGCCTACAAATTAATGAAACTAAATGCAATGGAATATTCTTTACACCTGAATACACATAAACAAGTAAGGTAACAAGCGAAAGTCAACATCATGTTTATTTATTAGTTTTTAAAACAAATAAACGAGTGGTTGTTTAACATTAAAAAAGTAAAAGCAGTTGTGTTGAAGCTTTTAATTTAAAAAAAATCTTAGGCAACATTTTTTGTGTGGCGTTCATACAGTAATGTATTAAACTGACATATGTATATGTTACGTAGAACGGGTGCTTATTATAGATACTGCAACATTGTGTTCTTAGAAAAACTATAAAAAGTTATGGTCTCTTCTTGTTAGTGTATCAATTAGAGCGTGTCTGCTTTTAAAGATAATGAAAAAACAAATATACCAGACATACATATACAGAGTGTCTCATTAAAGCCCAAGTGCTAGTTAGGTCAAAGCTTATGGACTTGTAGGAAATAAACTTAATGAACATATTTAGATGAGTCATTTATGGTTATGCAACAGAAATATATATATAAAATGTACAAAATCTGTCAGAAATTGCAGAAAACAGTTGCTATTCATTAACTTCGGCACAATATTTCTGGAATTTATAAAAAAGGCTGACAGAAAAATATAAAATTGGCACAAAAGCACAACGTATGCTATTTGCTCGCGAAATCACCGCTACACTTTAAAATTCGGAAAAGTTATTCAAGCATACATTAACCACGTGAAAATATTGGCAAACCCACGAGGAAAAATCAGTAAGTAGGTCAAAGCTCGAAAACCATTTTTGTTTACGACTAAGCTCCATCAACGCAACGTTATTAGAACCACATACCTGTTGGATAAAGTTTTCAGCCATATTTGGATCTCACCCGTGAAAACAGTTTCGCTAGGGTGATTTTTCACAAAACACTCTATTATAGTAACCATCGTTACTTGCTCGAATGATCTCGTCTATGTGCAGCACTATTGATTCTATTGTAATCTAGACAGGATCGCCAGTTCGGTGGATAAATATCCACCCATGTGCATCGCTTACACGTCAAACACTTCTCGTTCATTTCTTGTTATGGGTAAAGCTTCTACTGAAAGTCCTTCTATGGTGGTAGATCGCAGGGGAAGTTACCCTCTACGGCACGTTGCTTTTCGGTGAGTTGCAATAGCGCGGGCCCTATGAAAGATGTTGACTCATGCGATTTCATCATGAGCACCGGAGGACCATTGAAAAATGACAGGAGACCCTCCGTCAAGCTAGATAAAAATGGGTACTCTCTTGAACACCGGCTGTTATCACCACGCCTTTGAACTGAGACCAGGCAAGTTTCCCAACGGTAGGTCGATAAGATCGATCCGTTGACGCCTAAGCACAAGTAGCTCAGGTCGTGCTGGCGAAGACGGAGGCTGGGCAACGTAGCCCGGTTCGTACCAGTAAGGATACATTGATCCAGTAGCCTGCCTGGTAACCATAATGGTATTCACTTGGGTGGTAAAACCCAATAGGAGTTGCGAAGGGGACTAGGTGTATATGAGAGGGCGATGACAGAGCGCTAAATCTCTGCTCAAATCGGAGGGTCGGTTGAAAATCTGATACCCGATAGAGGCTATATGCGTCCCTTCTGATCCGGAGCATTCTGCCGACTCATGCAGGGCTATTGACGGCCCCAGAGACCGACTCTTCGGAGGAGTAGACCTCTGGGATACGCTCGGGATACCTCGGGGTCAGCTTCAAGCCCGTCGTCATACCTTGCGCAGTGGGTGCCGACTTTGGTGTTGAATTCGAAGGGACACTGGTTTCAACGTAGATCGCGAGTACACAGCAGAGTGCTTGACGGTGATTTAGTTCGCCATATGAGCGGCTGCAGCTCCATGGAGTCGGCAGCGAACACTGGCCTTACGACAATTCAATACACAATGGGTACACTATGTCTTTATTTCTTCGCAGGCAGCTGCAAGAAAAGGGTCGAAGGTTTACTCTTCAACATATAACAATAAACAACAAAGACCTGGTACATACTCAGCAAATAGACAAAATGGTAGATTCTGATGACAGCTGTAGGAGTAGAACTAGGAATTCTCTTAGAAATATTTATGAACGAATAACTACATACTAATTAAAACAGTTCGCAAAGGTAACGAAAATGCTTAATGAATTTAACTTAATTAATTTTTAATGAACATCAGTTAAAATCGGTAGCTTTTTATGCTTCAATTACAAATACTGTACAAACTTATTGTGTCGCCTAATACAGCTTACTCGCACAACTTAATATACCTGACAAAAACAATATATTACGACCTATCCTATATAAATAAACAACAAACACTTATCACAACAACACACTAAGTAAAAAATGGTTTGCAGGTGACTAATTAAAATTTAATAACAAGAAATACTAAATGACCGGCCAACACAATTAATAATGAATTATTCTTGCTTTAAAATCTAATTATGACAATATTTTACGCAGGCGGAACAATACTAATTAAACAATTACAGACCACCTTGCACCACCCTTCTTAGAATTAGTAACAATTAGCAACAATTACTGATTAATAACGCGAGTTTAATGGCAAGAAACAACAGCGATTTTTCGTGAATGAAATTACAGGTATGACGCCGATCGAAGAACTAATAATTTAAATAATCCTATCATACAGGATATTTTTCATTCAGGATTACGGTCAGTTTCTTCGATACGAAAATCTTCAAGCCCATATAAACTATATGACTGAGGGAGTAAAAATGGTTGAAGGTACTGAAATGTTTACTACGAAATTTCCACATTATTCTTAGCGTCCATGAATTCACATTTATTTTTTAAACGTTGACCGCCTACATAAAAATTAAAAAGGTTAAAATTTGTGGGTGACCACCATATAGAAAGCTGCATCAATTTGAAATAACGTATTCAAGCAACAACGGACTTAGAATGACCGCTCTTCGATCGCCTAAACTCAAGTTAAAATATTTATGCGCCTCATATAACCATACTGTTATCTCTTTTTGACTTCAACATAAAATATACATACATTGACCTTTCCATACTCTCTGTGCTTCTGACGCTGCAAATAAATCTGTCGTAAAGTCCATACAGAATAACTTCACTGATGATGTATATGTTTATCTTTAAAGAAGAATGTAACAAAGCATTACATCCTCTGCCTTAGTCAAAATTAATTGAAATTGCGATAATAAAGTTTAATAAATTATCGCTGTGAAGTTGTACAGTTGATGCACATAAATGAACATGTTTTGATTATTAAATAAATTTGTCACATATACAGTGTGGTCACATATGAAAAACTTAGTATAACCCACAATTTAATATTTAATTTTCCTGGGAAACTTGAAATTGCCCAATTTGATGATACTGCTCACATGAAGCGCACAACTGTACGCTGTTCCTTTAATATGCATTCCTCGGGCACAGTCGCTATATTGAAACTGCTAAATGAATAACATCAAACCGTGCTGCTTGTATAGTGACATATTTGAAAATGACTGTTTTCAAACATTATGACGTATTTAATAACTTTCCCTCGTATTCAAAGCATTCAACTAATATTAAGGAAGAAATGTCATTACATCAATACAGATCGAAAATTGAACTAAATACAATATTTTAAATAAATAAACTGATAAGAGTCTAAATGATAAGTATTGAATGAACTTTGTTACAAAATAATCCATTATACCATACATCAATCTTACTATGCTTCAAGGTAGAATTTCAATGCGTCTATTAATCATTTGGATATACTAAATCGTGTATCATTGACTTATGTAAGCTAAATTATGCCCATTATTTTGTTATCTCATTCCTCCTATATATTTTTTATGATTAAAAAGCATGGACGAATTTTTATTAAATCTGTTTTTTAACAACTTTATTGCATCATCATTTCTAATTAGCGAATTTTTTTTAAAGTCAAGGATAAGTAAATTACGGAAAAAATTTTAAAAAAGAATATACACAGTAGACTAGTGCATTTGATAATTATAAAAAATTAAGGTAAATAGTTAAAACGGCATACTTCTTCAAAATCAAATGAAAAACAAGTGTTAATCTATTTAATCTACCTAAACTTTAAAAATTCTGTCCTTATTGATTGGCATATCTTACAAGTACTGTTCACGTTTAATATAATTTGTACGTAATTACGTTTATAATAAAATTAGGTAAATAAACAAAATTTGAAAATTCAAAATTGCTACAATAATAAAAGTAAAATTTAGCGTTTGCAAACTACGTCGCGGCAAATATAAAGACTTACATCTGGGCGGGGTTCGGCTGAAATAGAAAGAGATAATCTAATATATATATATAAAATAAAATTTGCAAGGAACATTAGAAGCGTTTTCGATAATCAAAATGTCACCAAATTGTTAAATAATAGCACAAAGCAATTTTTTTGATTTGACAATCATTTCAATAAGGATTAACTATCACATACCAGAAATTTTAATAGTTTAAGAATGAAGGATAAATATTCAAACTAAAATTTTGTTGAAAGCTAGACTTAAAATTATTAAAGGAAACATTTAGACTTATACCTCAAAATCCACGAGACAGAAGACGCAACTTTTGTTTTAAAAGCAATATGAAATCAAATTTCAATGGTAAAATAATTTATAATAGCAATACAAATTAATATGTTATTAGTTATTATAATATTGTTTTGCCGGCCCCGACTAGTATAGCGGTTAGCATGTTTGTCTCTGCCCCTAAGGGACGCGGGTTCAAACCCGATCGTGATCAGTGAATTTTTCAGCAGAGAAAAATTTAAAAAGCATGCCTTCTCCTCGGCTAAGGACGTTAAATCGTAGATCGCATGTCATTGTGATATTTGACACGTTAAAAATCGCTACTGGCGGTGGAATTCCTCCAGATTCGGCAAAATTCTAGTAGGCATGGCGAAATGACTATATAACAGTTCTAGTCCAAGAGAGCCAAACGAAATTCCGCATCCCGAACCCTCAACCACAAAACAAACAAAAAATAACCTTATTTTGGCAAACGCTTTAAATTCAGCTTGGTTTCTTCTAGGTTATTTGATTTATTTATCAAAGTTCAAATGCAAGGTGATCGCGCCGACATATAAATATAAAAAAATAACCACATAGCTTCAGATAGAAGACGAATATGTTGTGGATTTAATTAATCCCAAAATCGAAATCCGCGAGTTGTTTGTTTTCTATTAAGGAGTGGATGGAATTAATATGTGTTGTACCAACCCAGTTAATGTTACGATATTATAACAAATCGTGGATAATTACATGAAAAGCGCCTCTATGTATAATATAATTTTTTAAGGAGATACTGTCCAGGGTTTACATCACCATATGACATGAGATAAAATGAAGCAATAATTTGGCAATTTAAAGTCCCAAGGGTGACTCTTAAATGTGCACCTTTTGACCTGCAACATTTTTTAACAAGTTTCACGCCGGTAATTCCTCACACTATGTTCTGCAGGGCTGCAGATAAAATTTGGTCGCTATAGTTGCGTAAAACTTACAAAATTTTCAAAACCAAATATCGGGCGGTGATAAAATTCTTAACGAAAAGGAAAACCGCATAGGAATGAAAAAGCACTCGGATTCTGTTTAGGGTAACTCTTCCCTTCGCCATTCCACCGTAAAGAAACGGTCAATATAATTTTGTTTAGCAAGGAAGTTCGTTGAAACAAGAGATACTGAAAAACAAGCGATTAAAGACAAAAGAATTTGTCACAAATCACGGTTCAGTTCAAATTCTGCATGAGCATCTTGGCACGAATAAAGTTATTGCAACACGTTTGGGCACGCATAGATTCTTTCAAAGGTTGGTATACAATAGTGTGGTTTCAAGGAAGTGAGTCACTTCTTTTACAGCCCGGGCCTGGCCCTATTATCTTTTCCGGAAATCGAAATCAGACTTGAGGAAAAAAAATTTTGAAGAGAAGGTTTCGAATAAGGATTTACTAATAAAAAAAATAAAATAAAGTTTCTTTTAATTCTATTTCACTAACACAGGGTTTGGTCCAAGGATCACAGCGTTATAAAAAATGATGAACCTCTTGGCCAATGCTGTACCTAGATATTACATCTTTAAACACCTTAATCCTGATTGTTTTGGCCCTGATTGTTGTTGATTGCCGGCTTCCCTGCTGGGAATTTAAAATTTCGGCGATTCCAAAAATCACCAGCAGGCACTAAAGTACCTTCTGTAGCGCTTCTGCGAAGGAGGCTGCGTCTTGCGTGGCTCCTACAATGATGCTGCCGACTTGGTTGACCATGTTTATATCCAGAGCCGGGAAGGAAGCTCCTCCTATTTTCTGGATATCACGTCTCGCGCTCACACTAACACTGCGCGTCTGGGTAGTGGGCGAGCTTCTTGCTGCGTCCGAGTAGGACACGCCCCTTCACAGGAAATTCGTCGCTTTCACTGGCTTTGGGTACCTGGGGCACTCCCTGTAGCTGGAGGTATGGGCCCCAGTGCAGTTGGCACACGTTGCCGTTGTTGTCTTTGGCTAAGCGCACTCTCCGCTAAAGTGATCGTCACCGCACTTCACGCACACGGGCAGTATTTTTAGGTGTGGCCGAACCGCTGGCATCGGTGGCACAGAGTTCTGCCGCTCTTTCTTCTACATGGTGCTTCAATGCCCACCTCCAGGTGGAGCACGGAATTCAATTGGAAAATTTTGTTCCACTGGCCGGTGTTTTCCAATTCCGTGTACACTAGCGGCATTGAAATGTTGTTGGGGCCCCTGTGCATCCCGCGGACAGATAACGCAGGGAACCCCTGCTTCTTGAGGTCTTCTAAATTTGTTTCGTTCGTGAATTCTTGAGGAATCCCTCTGATGACAGCCAGTAGTGTTCTGTCCTTGGGGAAGCTGAATGTGTGAAAAGGTATGTTTTCACAACGAAGGAATAGCAAGATTTTCTGGTGGTTGATGGGCGTTGCCGGCTCTTGATGCCGGCAGACAAATTTCGCGCCTGAGGACGGTTCTGCCTCGAGCTCGAATCATAGCGGCGACTTCAGGCCACTCCTCCTTCGCACGGAGCACTATAGTTGGTATTGCACCTTTCAAAACAGTTTCTGTGCCTTTCTTTGGCGGCACTTCGGCTGATAAGACCTGGAAAGTGTTCGCGGTCTTTATCGGATTAGCAGGCACTTCAGCTGTCTTCTTGGCCTGCTTCTTCTGCTTCACATCCGTGAAGCCGTCTGCGTCGCTCTCCCGCTTTGTATTGCGCACTACGGAAGATACCGTCACTTTCGCCTCCTCGTCGGAGAAGTACTTCATCTCCGCGACTAACTTTTTTGCGGCGGTTGCCGCATCGAAGTTGGATGGTGGCTCCGAAGTCTTGGTAACGCTAAAAAGCTTCGGGTTATACCAGTTCGAGTTGTCGTTATCAACACGGCGCGGCGTCACTGGATAACGTGATTGGAATTGAATAAAATATTCTCAAACACCTGCAGGCACTATCAAGTAAACACAATTCGCAAGCAAAGATACTACAACCGACCCAGCGCATCAAGATGAATGGGTCTAAGCTGTAGTATCTTAAGAACACAGGGGCAATCTAACAAACACGTGCGCACTCGGTGAAAACTCGATGTCTCTCTAATCCATAGCGTTATAGTAATGAAACCAAAGCATTGCGCCATATTAAGATAATTAGGTACATTCGACACAAAGTCTTGAGTACGTTGTTATTAAAACGTCACATGGATGAATATATAAGTTCTTGAATTTAACAGAAATATTTACAATTAGTAAGGGATCATTGAAATAAGGTACGATTAAACAATAAAATATTTCAAAATTTATTAATTGTGAAACAAGGTTTGTTTTGACATATTCGGATATTGTACTTTGAGAACTTATTTTAGATATTGTAACAGTATTTTTTTGAGATCGATTAATTTTTGCAAATTGCGCCTACTTTCGCGTTTTTAATTTTCCGATGCGCTTTGGGTTGCCTAACTCTATCTTTTGTAATTTGTATTCGCGAACGTCATTATCTGTTCCCATCGCGTACCGTCAGGTATTGTGTTAGTTCGTTGTGGGAAACGCACGCTGTTGTTTTTCGCTCTGTATAGTTTCGACGATCTCTTTGATTTATTCTTCTTCTTTGGATAAAATACCTACATTTTTGTTGGGGTGAGTAGGCAACCCTTGGTTATGTATAGGGTTGGTTAATTGATTTTTCTCTCTTTATTTATTTCTGGTGTTTTAAGTACAGATTTTAAAAGCCCCAGTTAGTTTGGAAATTCGCCGGCGTGCTCATAACGCCGATTGCTTCTGGATGAGACCGAGGTTACGTTTTGGAGGGTTCCTTTCGCCTTGGTCGACCTGCTGCTTCTCCATACCAGAGCCGTCCTTTATTCTACCTTTTTACGGCCCTAGTATAGCGACCAGCGGTTTCGCGAAGAAACGCCCGTTCCGCAGTATCGAGGCGATGATTTCTATTCATTAAGGTTAAAATCCATTTCTTCTCTCCGAAAACTTCTACCATCCATGTCAGTTTATCTTATCTTTTCTACTGGCATCTGCCGAAAATGGCGAAAGCTGCGAATTGCTGCTTTGCGTTCCGATATTTATTTTCTACAGTTTATTATTTTATGCTACAGTAAAATTAGTTCTAATTAATCATTATAATTACTTGACTTTGTCTATAAGTATTCTACTAATAATTTTGAGATAGCAATCAATTGTTTTGTAATAGGAAAATCCGTTCCTAAATGCAACGAATTGTTATTTGCGCTCAACGCTAAATTCATAAAAACGAGCGCAGCCAAGTCTCTCAGCGGCGATCGAAATGACCCCGCGTATAGGTCCCCGGCTCCTTTAACATTAACTTACTTCGATTCTTTTACTTGCTACTTGGATATATTTCTTATGTATGATTTATGTAAAGGCGTTCTTGGATAGACTAAATTTAGTCAATTGCGTACGAATTTTAAACATTTATTTATGCTTTATTTAAAATCAAAGCCGCTCATCACTGCATTGACGTTCAACGACTGGTTTAATTAATTCAATTACTAATACCTTTTCTAGAATTTTTGATCTTAGTAGATGCTTTATATCTAATTTAAATTAGGGTAATCAAGTTCACGAACACCTTAAATTTATCCTTTTTCAA
>JAHWXV010393486.1:0-10769 GCA_024586415.1 Phrixothrix hirtus | reverse complement strand
ATTTTTATTTTTCAATGGAAGACTTTCCCTCATAGAACCGTAGTTTCAATATTAGTATTTTTACAGTTTCCTTTATATTCTTGTTCAATTTTATTTATGTGCTTTAGGTGGCAGTGCTCCTTCATTTTGAATTCAATGTTCCTAGTCATACTGATAAATTCTTTTTGTTAAATTTATTTCTTTTGCTTATCTTATCAGCCTTTCTGGGGACATTGATTAGAATTAATATTTTAAAAGAAGGTAAATTCTCCCGAGGAAAAGTTTGTTTTCTGCCTTTTAACAATTTAAATAATTTTTATAAATACTTTATTGTGATTAAATTTGGATCTCTTATTAGTTATTAAGGGCAAGACTCTTTTCAATTTAGCCTGTAGAAGGCTTACACTATTTCTTGTAGGAAAAACTTCAGGGCCAGATAAATTCTGCAAATATGTTTTCTTTGTGGGCCTCAGAAATTCCTGTGGTATTTGGAGGGCTGGTTTTTTTAAACCGAAACTGTGGTTTGTCTACATTGCTTGGTAAGTCCTTCCTTACTTTTTCTTACGTCAAGTCTACGAAGTAGGAGCAATTTACCTGCCATCGAGGCCCTACCAGGACCGAACCTATCTCCCAAGGACCGTACATTTAATTGCATAAATATTTATAAATTTAATATACAATTCAATAGTTTTTACAAATTTAATTCAGAAAACTTTTATCATTCAATTGTTTATGTTAATTGCATACGATACGGTATTCAAAGGTTTAACATCCTCGAGGCCTTGGTTTGTTTAGACCAATCTTATAATTATTTAGTGGTTTCTGCCTTCCACTGTCTTGTATAGCAAAAGGTAGTGGCGCCCTTATCGTGTATCTATCAGACACGTGTGATTTATTATATTCATTATTATATTCAATTACTATTATTCATTAGTGATTTTTTGTTTGACCCAATTTTTAAGATTCTGTCGCTATAAAGTGTTTACAAAGTACTATCATTAGATTAAACGAGCTGAGATATCTGAATCGTTGCGTTTTTTTCATGTACATTAATTCCCAAATCTTAGGATCCACAACTGTCCACTAGGAACTAATCTGAGCAGCGGATCATCTTGGTTGGGCGATCCTCCCCCAACAACAATAAACGTTACAATATTACGTTTTCAATGTCATATAAATCACGACTTACAAACACCAATGGTTAGTACCTACGTATCTGAAAATGTATTATACTTGCGCTGTTTATACGTACTCTTTAATTGGATGTAGTGCTACTTCCAGGTCAATTGGGTCTTTCAAGGTAATGTCTACATTATGAAAAAACTATTCTCAGACCTATAAGATACATAATACCTCTGCAAAGAAATTTTAGCGATCTGTTGAGAGTTATAGTAACCTATCGAAGAGTTCTATCTATTATTTTTAACAATCGAATCTCGAAGATCGAAAACGGGGAAAATTTTGATAGCTCTAGAGGAACTATAATAATTATCTTTTACACTAGTGTACATGATTGAAAACGAAATGCCCTACTATTCTGATGATATGTAGAAGTTCTCAAAATCAACTGTTGAATAAGTATATTCTTCCTTTCTTCGAAGTTATGGTGTTTCTTCGAAGAGTTCTATAGATTACTCTTAAAAATTGAGCTTTTAAGAATGAAAGCGACCAAGTTTTGACACTCTGAGGTATATTGAAGTTTTTTAATTTTCGACCAATCAGAATTTCTCTCTGAGTTTAACCACTTCGTTTGGATTAACCGTAAGAGTTATTTTGGTCAATATAACAATTAAAATATAGAGCGATGTAATCTCGATATTGTATCGAAAGTTTTAACATTTAAAAAATAGAGAAGAAGAGCGGTTTGTTATAAATGCTCAATGTATACTCTCAGGGAGTATATTAAAAATTAGAAGCATGAGATTTGTAGGGATAGCTCCAGGTAATCAGGGAGTAGGTTCGGTAAGCTATGAATTCTGCTTTATGTAATATCAGTGCTTAGGTGCCGCGCCGGGTTAATTGTAAGAATTAACCGCTGAACAAAATATATCATAAATAACATAGCACAAGTAATTATAAATGTTTATCGAACACTAGTAGTATAGGCAACAATATTTAATGGAAAGTAATAACCAAATTAGCAAATTTGCTCTTACAGCTATTAGTAATTCATATAGAAGATGCAGAGGTCCGCAAGTAGAACTGCTGATTACTTTTCCGTGTTCAAGTGCATTTATCCTCTAGAATAATCTTCTATGGTTGGGAAAACAGCAGTAATATGTTTAATTAAGGTAGAATAATAAAAATGGTGGGCCTTATTTAGTTTTCAATAACCTGAAAATGATAGAAAAGGATATTTTATTAAAATTAAACAAAGATGCTAAAATTTGTAATCATACACATACAGCGCTAAAAAGAGTACTAATTGATTGAAGAACAAATTAAAATCTAAAAGCTAAAAGGGCGAATTAAATATATAAAGATAATTATCTCAATACAACATTTTAAAATTAAGTACCAATGACTAATTATACAAACGAGGTATGGCTTGTTCGATTCTTAAGTAATTGATAAATTAACCAGTACTAATGATAAAAGTATAGATTAATCGAATCATACCTATTAAGTTTAATTTATAACAAAACATGTTGATAATTTTATCAACACAAGACTTTCTCTTAAATTTGTGTGTGGCGATATGCAGAATACAAAAAGGAAGAAATTACTGTCTTCAGAAACACAAAGAAAAATTTTCTAAATTCAAATCAAGGTGGTAAATTATTAGCCTCATTGAAGATAAATGAATTAAATAACTTATTGAATTTATATCATGTGGTGCTTCCTGGTTTCTCAGGGTTAATTTTAAAAAATCATCTAATTATTTCGAAACACAAAGTATATTCGTTTATTATATACCAATCGAATGGAATAATTTAAGTATTCCTTTATTTTATATTCAATAACTTGCGTAACAATTTTATATTTCAAATTTAATAGTTGCTAATGTTTTATTTAAAATTGTTTCCATGACTAAAGCAACGATTTTAATCTCAAGGAATTAAAATTTTATTTTGTTCCAAGGGAGATAAAGCAAACTTAATCCCGCATAAACAAAGCAAATCCATGGCAATAATAAATATTAAAATTATATATTGCTGAAAGCATTTGCCATGAAGCATACATGGACAAATCAAATGATCTGTCAATGTTAAAGTCATGCAAATCTTCGAACCTTTGGTTTCAAATTATTCGAAAGTGCATGGACTAAAGTACTTTTTAATCCCTCGAGAGGTTATTTCTCTTATTATCGCTTGAGAAATAAACGTCTCTTTCTGGATTAAGAGAAGCACTTAGCCGGTTTGTACAGTTTACGGCGTCTAAAAGAGGTGCACATATTTTTCTTTGAAGCGTTACTTGTGCCAATGGTCGAGATTAGGCGTGTGAATTCTGGTAGGGACTTTTTGTTAAAAAATAAATGAAGGCCAAACGTTGGTTTTACCCAACATTCTGGTTGAAGTAAGTAGTAGACGCGTTAGTTACGCAAAAAAATAAGCTCAGGATTTGGGTATAAGAAAAACGGTGTTCAATGGTTAAATGAATTTTTTGAATTTATTGTACAATGAATTTAAATATGGAATTTTGCAACTCACGTATTTCCCGTTACGTTGCCTGGTGAAATCCGTAGGACCGCAAGAGTTTATGGTAGGCGTCTAGGCGATAAGCTTTCAAGTCAAATTACATCATTTATTCTTAGCCATAGTTTTACGAAAATTAGTTCAACTTTGATTTTTTTTAGCATATTAGAAAATGTACCACTTGTTAATAATTATTAAGTGTGAGGTTGATTACATGAGTGAGAACAAACATTGTGGCACTTAGTTGTTATAAATTATCTATTATTTTGTAGTAGTTGATAAAAAATGTATGCTATACCTAAAAGATTAACTTGCAATTTTAAACCAGAAGATTGTAATTCTGAACGTCATTTGTATAAATAACTATTGCATATGTCGTAATTTTAATTTAATTTAGATTAAAATAGCAAGGTGACCACTACGATGTTATTCTTAAACGTAAGTACTGATTTTGCAACCTTTGTATAATTATAATCTGTTTAATAGATGTATTTATTGAATTTAGAATTTAGAATAATTATTGAAGTACAAGTTTCAGGATGTATTCGGTATCTGTGATTGCAAAATCAATGTACATATGCCAAATCAATTCACTGCAGATATAATTAATTGAGGATGTTGGTGACCTTAGGTGAGGAAGGTTACGTTAATTCAATCCTTAGCTGAGTTAATTCTCCTCTGACGCCCTGATACAATGTAAACATTCTTCATTATGACGTCGAAAAAGTTTCAGTTTTGGATATTTTTTATCACAATTTTTTAGTGTTAGTGTTAGAAAATCTGTGACCTTACATTATGAGTGCAGCTGATGCCCTTCAATTGAAAACTTATTTCAAATTAATGATATTAGAGCAGTTATCTACTTGCTCTAAATTGATTCTAATGTGCAAACTCCCCAATTTCAGTATGAAGATTTGTTTAAAAAGAATTTTCGTGTGATAATATATATGCACATAATTACAGGTGAAATGATCTAATTTAAATCATAAATATTAGACACCGTCAAATCTAATCAAATCAATTACTTTTATTCTTCTAAATAAATCATAATCGCCGCCCTACATCGAAGAGACTAAAATGAAATTAAATCCGTAGAATCAAGAACCTAGGTTGGGATCGCAATTAGAATTAAATGACGGGGTAACAATGTAACGAATTTTAATATCCATTATTGCAGAGAATTTCAGTAAAATTAAAATATAAATTCTAGTGGTAATCACATCCTTCATCCAGTAAGGGTTTTCCAAGCACGCACTGTGCGCTGGAGCCGAAATAAAACGAATCGAGATTCGGCTATTCATACAAATAGGAATAAATTTAACTTTCTGACAAAGCAAGGTAAATTGATTAAAGAATGACATTAGGTAATATTTCTATTCAAGTTTATATATAGAAGAAAGTATTAAATGCCAATTGGAAATAATTTTGAAAAGTTTAACAAAATTATTTTGAGTATCAAATAAGACAGATGGTAGAATTATGCACATAGAAACTCTCTTAGGATAGAATTGACACAATAAAAGTTAATTGATAAGATGAGACCATCCTATATAAAGTTACAAATTTTATTATTGGTTTAAAAATGAATAACTTGTTGGCATTTGCATTACATTTAGATAAGCAAGGTTACAGAAAACTTTCCAATAGGTTCTTCGCTGAAGAATAGATTTCTGGTCTAACAGATGTGAGATTAACCTTCCCACCTAATACGATAAAAGTTTGCGAAAATAATTATGAATTATTGACAACTGCACTATATGTATATTTTTATATGTCACACGATTTGGTCTATCATTGAGTGGTACGTAGACTTTGATTGAATACTTCCCAGCGGCATCAACTTGTGATACTACCAGACTATATTGGGAAATTGGCGGTTATGTAGTACCTCCGGAGTAACTTGCACTTTGGAAAGGAATTTGTTTTCAGATTATTTATTGTGAAGATTCTTTGTGGAACATCTTTGAAGCTACTTGATTCTTGTACACACATCTTAACTGTGTGGAATTCAAACCGTACTTTAAACACTTGTAGCTCAACGAAAGAGATCCTGTGTACTTTTCAGTCTGTCCGTTTAGAAGTTTCGATCATATGATAAGGAATAGGAGATGCACATTTTAAACGAAATTTTTCTCGCCTAGTTGTCACTTTCTTGAAATGTTCGTTTAAATTTTTTTAATCCTTTTACAACATTTCTGTGAATTTATTTTATCGGAACATCGTTCTTGGTTATTAACAGATGTTTTCTTAATATTTTAAAGTTTTATGGGCCACAGGAAATGCACTTGTTTGTCGGAAACAGTTTTCCTGGAGCCACAACCTGTGTATTTACATAAATGACTAAAAATCTTATAGTCTAGGTATAAATAAATTTCCGTTACGGATTTACATTATATTAGTACGTTGAAGGCAGATCTTTTTTATATTCAAAATGAGGTGCAAGCAACATCGTGTGTATGTTTCAAATATGAAATCTGGTTATAGGATATTATTAAATATCAAGAAATTGATAATAATTGTATTGAATTAAGTATAAAATTGCTTAACGACTATAATTGCTGAGTATCCATCAGTTTATTTTAATTATAATTAATATAATATTACACAAGAGCTATAGAGGTGATGTTGAAGACAAATTTAAATAATTTCATGTAATTTTGGTTGTCTATGTATGTGTATATTTAATAAAAATGTAGCTAATTATAACTTTCTATCACATAATTATACAATTTAAGTACTAATTTATTACTTCTTGCTTGCACATAGCGGTACATTATAAAGGTACTTATTTAACTACAAATTAGTGTACATTAATGATTGATTGTATCCTTATAATTAATTTCAGTAGACTTTTTTATTTATTTTTTCTTATAAGAATTAATCGAACACATAGTTTTAGCGGTGATAAGTAAAAATATTCGAATACAGTTCGATTACGTTGCAAATATAACACCTCGTAAACGTTATGTTATACAGGGTGTTCTGTAAATAAGGCGCAACAGTTAATCTTTAGGATTTTGCGTAGAAATCAATTACAAGTACGGATCTTTAATGACCTATTTTCAACTGTAAATTGTATTTAAAACAAAAAAGCCTTATTATGTTTACTTCATACTATATTACTTTACAGTTAATTCACTTTAATCCTCTATAAGGAATACAATCAGATATTTAGATGTTAATGGTGAAAAAATTTCAACTTATTGTTTTAAAATTATGTACTTAAATTTGTGCCTCTTCCAATAAATTTAATATTGATTAATTAATTATAAAATAGGAACTTACAGTGAAATTTTATCTTAGGTAAATCCGTTTATGTCATGATTATGGAAATAATGATTGCAAACCTGAACACGTACTAAATTCTGTTGAGTATCTAAATCAAATGTCTGTATTGTTTAAATTTTGATAAAAGGAGCTGATTTTATCAGAACTTGTGATTTCAAGATACATATCTTTTAAAGCATTTTATTTATAAGTTGTACTTAAAACCATTTCCTACGATATTCTTGAGACATTAATTTAAACATTAAAATTATTGTTATTCACTAATTCGTGTCTTGCATAAGGGCCTATATTAATTAATTCAATCTTCATAACATAAGATAAAATTAATATATACACTACAAAAGTTTTAAAGACAATTTAAACTTAGAATAGTTAAAACTTTGTTGTAAAAGTTAATTATATTTGTTTCATGCTTCATGCAACAGTGATAATTGAATACTTTAACACAAACTAAGGTTACATTAGTCAAATACATTTATGGACTACTATTGTCTTCTAAATTGACATTTAGATTCGAACTGAACATTTTATTTGCAAATATTTCACAATTACACAATTTTGTTTATAAACATAATTTATGATCATTGTTTGTTATTCACAGCAAGGTATATCTGCTGTTATTAAAATGACCTTATTTCTCGACACTCGTCTCGAATGTAGAAAATGTGCATTTGCAGCCTCCAACTGTTTGATTCAAGTAGCTAAGGGCTGTCCCATTCTTTCATAAGTAATAAACTCCAAATTTCCAATTTAGTAAGCATAAATTAAGCAATGGTTCCTCCAGTGGGAAAACCTTTTTTTAACAGAGCGTTATGTTCGATTTGTGGAAATTCTTTGAAGCGACCATGCACATGCTTCAACTTCTAATTTTTAACCTTCTTTAAAGTTGTCAGTTAGCATCTGTTATTTGCTAATAGAACTTCCACTGCGGACGAAATTCCGTGGAAATTGAATTTCTAAAACTTTATTTAGGTAAACATATTTAATATTGAATTTTCCATCAACTACTTTATATTTTTATCCAAATTTTTGGGATGATTTGGAAAAACAAATAACATTTTCGCTTTCAATTTGTAACGACTCCATTAGGACGATTTAATTTTGAGGATACTGCCGTCGTCGTCACTGTCACTTGATTCAATAATAGAAATAATATTATTTCACTATTATCTATTTTTAGTGACAATCGTACAACATATAATTTTGGTAGCCTATACTCCTTTGGCATGGATTTCGACCAACAAATAATCTTCTTTCCCTTTCGTTTGTTCAAAGGTTACAGTTTGTTATGAACAAACACCACAAAATTAAATATAATAATTTATTAACGATTCAATAACAATTATCAAACATATAAAATATAAAAAATAAGAAAAGTATAAAACGACGTATTAATAAAATCTTTAAATTCAAAATGGCATGATGCCCATAATTATCAATAACACAAAAACTTTTAGGTTAAATTATATCCTTTCAAATTAAGCAAGTATTCAATAATTTATGAAAACTTATGAATGAGTTTTTAAATATTTCTATCTAAGTTTTAAAATTACAAAAGGTTCGTTAAACTACGAAAATAAAAATAAAAATTTCAAATAAGAAGATGAAATCAAAATTAATTGTTTCAATTTAACGCGAACTAATCACACACAAGCTTGATTGCTAATTATTGATATATATTTTCAAATATAAATGATTTCCTAACTAATCTTTGTTGTGCCTACAGGTAACAGGTTATAATTTAGCCCCTAGATGAAGCTGTATCTTGACATTTTTGTTTGTTTGCTCGTTTAAGTGCACCTGCCTTTGATATAATCATCAAATTGAAAGGCCTCAATTGCGGCCTGACTTGGCATAAATGGATTTGTTTACGATACAATTTGTATCGGGCCCTTGTAATTAAGTACTTCATTGTCTTGATTTTATTAACATTGTTTATTTATTACTTTCTCTTACCTATATGAAATATAGTAGAGAGAAAGTATTGTTTTTGTCCAACATTTTTGATGTCGAAATTTTAGTGGAAATACACGTTTTCGGGTCCCCCTGAGTCCGAAAATCATGTTTTTAAAAATTGCGTGTGCGTGTGTGAACAGGATATTTAGAAAATGAAAAATCGCAAATAAACAAAATTTTATATTTAAGTTTCTAACCATCCTTGCACGCGACTGCAATCATTAGAATCTAATAACAGGAAGTGCCACTTTACTCTTGTCATTTTTTGGTTTTTCGAAATTTTGTCAAAATCGGCTCTAACGATTTTTTTTAAATTCTATATTTAAGTTTTTTATCTTCTGCAAATGAAGCGTCAAGAATTTAGGTAAAATCTAATAACCGGAAGTGCTCTTTACTCTTGTAATTTTTTGGTTTTTCAAGATTTTCTCGAAATCGGCTTTAAAGATTTTTTTAAAATTCTATATTTAAGTTTTTTATCTTCTGCACATGGAGCGTCAAGAATTTAGTTAAAATCTAATGACCGAAAGTGCCACTTTATTCTTGCGATTTTTAATTTTTTTGCGATTTTCTCGAAAAAGCTAGAACATTTTCTTTAAAATGTGCTACGGTTATTATATATTTAATGCTCCTTTATGTAAACTTAGCAGTTTTTCTGAAAAAATTCGCTGAAGCATGTTATCAAAGAAAATTTCCGTAGTTAAGCAGCATTTCGCATGTCCAATAACTGATGGGTGTTCGTTGCTATTATCGTTTCCAAAATAAACGTGAATAATAATTTAATCATTTGTGGATACTGTTTGCATATCTATGTGTAAGAGAAAGTCGTGTGTTGTCTCACACCAGATCTTTTTTATACTTCATATCTGCTGCTAAGTTAATTCAAGGCTGGGGATAGAACACTAAAAGGCGCTGTTCTTCTAGTGCAGAGGGTTTTTATAATTTTTCCCCTATTTTCTGTCTTTAGGTCTCGAGTTCGTTTATACTATTTCCTCACGTATATTTTAACTAAATTTAAAGATATTCAGTAATTAAATGTTACTCGTATACTTTACTATTACGACAATCATAATGGTAAATTTTCTAAAACCATTATTTAACTAAAATTCCTCGTTTTATTGAGACGGTTGCGTTTTCTGTCCAACTCTTTGAAGTACATTTTTAAGATATAGTAAAGTGCCGATATTGATACGTTCTTAAATTTTACATACATAACTTCGGTACCCCAAAATAATTATTTACATTTTTATGCGCATTACTAATGTTTAAAATTTAATTTGTTTTGAATAATTTATTGTTTCTTTATGCCCTAAGTTATAAACTTATAATTTTATAATCATAAAAAAATTCTTAAAAATCACATGTTCAATTACAATTAGGTTATGTATAATATTATAAAAAATCTGGCGTGAGACAACACCCGACTTTCTCTTACACATTTTAAATTTAATTTCAATTTATTGAGGTTAGTGATTTTCCTATACACCAAAATTGTAAACCCTAAAATTAATTTAAAAGCATAAACAAATTTTGAGCTCATTTAAAGCAAAAATAATTTGTAGATTTAAATAAAAAGCAATTAAGTATGTAAATAATGCACACAAATCATTAAAATATTAATTTATTTTATTTTAAGAACGATAATTGGAACGGTCAACCATCCAAGTTCTCGCCAGACAAAACGTTGCTTAACTCCAGAGATTTTTCTCAACGAATTTTCTCAGGGAAACCAATTAGTTCATGTAATATAGCATATAGGCACTAGAAACGTGGCAAGTTTAAAAAAAACGTTACAGCCGTTTCCGAAAAAATTTCAAAAAACCTAAAAATCACAAGAATAAAGTGGCACTTCCGGTCATTCAATTTTAACGAAATTCCTACACGGAAGTGCTAAGGCGGTAATAAAATTGTATA
>JAHWXV010393449.1:0-10582 GCA_024586415.1 Phrixothrix hirtus | reverse complement strand
ACCCACATACAATTCTCTACTGTTTGATACTGATGAAAGTATACCTATCGATACTAATCTCTGTAAACCAATTACCCTAAATACCTATTTTTGTCATCGAGATGATCACTTTAAAATTCCAAACGACAAATTAAGCGAAACGCAATTACTCTCCTTCAATCAAAAACAAAATTGTGAACTCTACATATTTAACTTGACTAATATAAAAGTATCTCAAATTGATTCCTCCGCATGGTTAGTAACTACCCCTTCAGAAACTACCGTTGACATAAAATAGAAGGAACATAGTCACTTCTCAACTTCTTCACTTAACTCCAGATTGTAATGCAATCTTAAATCATGAAACCCTGTTACTGAATATTAAAACTACAACAAAAAGCATAATAAAACTCCCTAGTTAAACATTAACATTACTCTACAAGCTAAAATACCAAGTTTAGACTTGACACCAATAAACACACAAACATTAATCGTAGACAAAATACAGATAGATAGACAAAAAGACATTCTTAATAATTTAAATAACGTTAAAGATACGAATTTTCATAATATTTCTATTACTTCTACATTAATAAATATTGTAATTGTTTTATTGACTATTAGTTTTATATTGTATATTGTTTGTAAACATAACTCCCTCAAAGAAAGATTTATAAAGTACATTTATGCAAAGAACGTAAATGCGCCTATAGAATTAGCGCCATCTAAAGTGTAGAACAATTTTCCTCGAAAATCGAAATAATTTCGTATTTAATTTAAATAATTTTCACAGAATTATTAAAATATCTTCAGTGGGAGGAGTTATGTATTTATAAGTGTAGATTTTGCTTTATTAAATAAGCAACTCGGCAGTAGATAATAAATACTTAGAATTAAATTAGATAGAAGCTTTCAGGTATGTTTTAATTTATGAATTTAGAAATAGTCTTGTAATTGCTTTCATTAGAACTAGTTGTTTTAGCATTAAGGTAATACTTGTAATCCAACATTTGTAAACGTGTTGTAAAATAAAGTTTTTTTTATAAAGTGAGCGTATCTCACTATTAAACTCGCGGCGCGACGGCATTATAGAAAACGGTAAAAATATTACAAAAAGAATCGCAGCCAATTTAATAATTTATTTTCTAATATTTTAACTCTGCCTGTAGTATAAAGGATATTTACAGAATGGTTAATTTTAACTAAACAGGAGATTAGGCAATGATGAATTATTCAAGATATGTTTAGATAAAATGGGGAAAAATAAATAAGATTAAAAAGCCAACACAAAAATATTAGTTAAAACCAGACAGGATAAATTAAGTTTAAATTAAATTAGAAGGGTAGAAATAGGTGAAAATCGTGTCAGCATTTTTTCTTGTTTTCTAAAATAAGCAAAAAATACAGTTTATTGACTTACAGGGGAATTTACTCTAGGTTTATAATTTTTAAATTGGTTTGATTAACGAATTCAATTTATTATTATTGTACTAAATTAGTGTATTTTTTGTTCCTCAAGAAAGAGTTGCTCTGATTCATATGCATGCAAATTAGTTTGTCATTGAATGATTTAGTTGAACGGTAGATTTTTTTAGTTGATAAATAAGGCAGACTGATTAGTTTCAATTTGAAAATATAAATTAGCATTCAAACGAGTGTTAGTTTACCACTTACTTATATTATGATATAAAGATCTCTTTCCTATTAAGTAAAGTAGTAAAAACAACACCTCAGAATATCATTCTTTAGTCCTGGAAATAGATAGTAGGAAATTAGCGGTTTCTACCAAAATATATGGGTAGAAATTGGTATCATAGACCAATACTAATTGAAAAAGATGCTTAAACGTCAGTAACAATATTTAATTCGATAGAAATCAGCAATTACTTGTCACTCATTATAACACACAATACGTTTAACTAAATTCACAATAACGCTTGCCTATAATTAACTAATAATGTAAATTTCGGAATAATCTGTTTGAAAATGTACCCTTTTTGAGTCATTTAATTTCTTGGAATAATACCCGCACGGCTCCCTGTATTAAATATAAAATGTACTAACCCACAAGTATTTGTTGTTATTGTCAATATCAAATTGAAGTACGCTAAAAACTTATTCTAACGTTTGGAGAGACACATTTAATTAGTAACTTTTACAAAAATTATGGTATTTAGAAATGAGCATATCTAAACCGTGATTTTCCGCAACTCCAGGCATGGGTTAAACCGTTGAAGGCCTAAATCTCCAACTGTGACGATTTGGATTTTTAAGATTCTATATCAATAATGTAGATGAAACCCATGCTAATTATAAGCTATGAGCTCTAAATGTAGAATCTCTAAGTGTATTTCTGTGTTGAAAAAGGAATTTCGATGTGGTAACAAATCTCTAGAATTGTTATCTACACCTCTTACTAAATACTTGGGTCTTAAACAGTTACGAATGATTTGACAAGTTAGAAAGGTATCTAACAGCGAATCGTGTCTATTAGTTGACATAAAACGCTAATTATAATTTTTAGTGACCATGAATCTTTGAAACAAGTTTTGTCACGGTTGCCCAAAAAGTTTTGTTGTTGATAAAAACTTGTGATTCTACGGGACAGTATAGAAAAAGATGCGTATATTATTATTTCTATTTGTATAACCCACGATAATAGTCTTAAAAATACCACTACTCGATAAATACAGTGTTTAAACGGTTATACACTCTGAATGCATTTCAACAAACTAACGTAATCAGAGTCGATGTTATATTAGGTAAACCTGGGAGGTAAACTTCAGTTAGTGAACGTCAGAGTTTGTCCCAATAGTTTTATAAAAATAACTATAAAAACAGATATTCTACCAAGAGCGCTTTAAGTAGACAAATATATGAGAAAATCTATTTTCTAATATAACCAATAATATTTACTTGTATCACAAGTAAATAAAAGAAGATATGTAACAAAAAACAATTTAATTTCTACGACCAAGAAATATACTTAATTATAATTCAGTAATAATTATTTTGGATGTTACCGATACTCAAATTTTTGAATTACTTCAGCAGATCGGATATCACAGGCTTTCAAGCCGGTGATTAAGTAAAATTTCCTACGACGGATATAATACTGTAATTATGGAATGCAAAAGCACTTAATGAAAAATAAGAATTCGAGCATGCACTATAGGAACAAAATCAACGAAGATTGGAGCATAAAATAAACCATAACATACTTAGATAACTCAACAATAAATATTCAATTTTACTTATATTGACTTCGCCGCCGTAAATTAAAATTAAAAGATCAAAAGTAATACGCAAATTTAGAAATTGTCTTGGTGGTATTAGGTTCAAGCTTATTTCTGATGGTTTGCGTGTGGACACCCGTGCCGTTTAGTTCGTATTTGTTCCAAGCGTGCTCTATGGGAGAAGCTCAAGAGCAAACATTTTAAAACCATATGTTACTAACCCATAGAATGGCCATTGTGTGAGCAAGTCTTGATAAGAGCGTTTTATCTTAATTAAAAATCTACAGTTTTCTAACATGCTTATCTAAACGGTTTCAGTTCATATATGGCTTAAAAGAGTTGCTTCTGTGCTTTCAACATCAACATATTAAAATAAAATTATGTTGCATGTTTTTCTAATGTTAAAATATTGTATATACATGTTTTGCTACTTAGTTATAAAAAACACTTTACAATTCAGCTACATTTTGTTATTAAAAATAATTGTGGACGAGCCTTTTCGATCAAAGCCTATGAATTTATTTCAAAACGTATTTATATTTTATTAGTTTGAAGTATATTTTGTTTTAAATCATCGCATCATTGGTTTAGTAAAAATGTTTTTATCCATTACCGGCTGCGAAAGTGGTCACCAAGAAAGAATTTTCAAGCGTTACGGGCGAATTTATGGCTCGTGGGCCATAATAGCGCCTGCGGGCACTTAATGTCGGAAAGCTTGTTCATAAAGTGCACTTTAACGCCTGGACGTAGATAGAATTTTATATAAATCACGGGCCTAATAACTGTTTATGATTCTCACTTGCTCACTTAATACTTTAATAACTTACAGGTTTCATTTAGAAAACAATGTGCGTATTAGTTAAATTCTCAAACCTTGGATAAAATTGTATTGAAGTAGAAACTACAATTTATTTAAATACTGGTAACATTGAGTCCTTTAGATAAAGAAGAAAAGTAGTTATAAGTTCTATCTTAAATTATAGAATTTCTGTTAGTGTTCATGATTGTTGGCGAACTAATTTCACAGGACAACATATTTCTCACCATTATTTAAAGAAATCTACTACATTGCCTAATTTTACACCTTTTTCGCTTTTGGTGTACACCAATTTATGCATTTAAATTCATAGTATTTTTGAAAGTAACATGTGATATCAAGTTTGACCGATTACAATTAATTTCGAATTAATTCAAACATTTTTTTCATTGAATAAACATTTTTTCTACTACAGAAATCTTGTATAAAGTTTAGTACCTTTACCAATGATATGTTTGGTAATAGTCAATTAAATTTAGTAATGCATAGTATTTTTATATGTAAATCTAATTGGTCATGCTTTAAAACCAATAATTTTTTCCTTTGTTACTAGTTCAATTTTAAATAAGCACAATTTTAAATAATATTACTGTTGTATCAATCTAATTTTTTTTAGTAACTGCTTTATGCTTTAGGACAAAATATTCATCTTGCATTGTAAAACACTGTATTTATTTCTAAAAGCTTGCGAGGAGTCTTAGAAGTTTTTGCATACCCTTTAAGAAAGATTTAAAGTATTTTGGAAAACTATATTTTGATTTCTTTTAATTTTAAAATCATTTAGTAAGTCTTCCCTCGATATTTGAAGAGATTTTTACGTGGCGCCAATTAAAATCACTTACTTTTTATCAAGATGTTCTGTTTTTTAGATATCTTGGTTTGTAATTAATTGCTATTTACTATGTCTTATTTAGACCTTATTTAAAGCATTTTTTATTTTGAATCCTTATCTTTCGGAAATTCATTATCAGTTGACAGACCCGGAAATATTAATGACAGTATCTGTAACTATATACAGGGTGGGGTATTTGTGCGTCGGCCTTCCATAGCTACGGTGCTATTATAGATAGAGATTTGAAATTTTCACTAAGCGTTCAGGAAATAAATGGGCACTTTATAAAATTATTTTTGGTTATACAAGGTGTTCTAGAAAAAGGTGACATAATGGAGTTCAATTTTTTAAATATAACACCCTATATATTTTTACTTTTTGGTATGACCTTTAATGATCGTTATTCATATTATAAATCTTACTGCTATCCAGTTAGTTGTTTTAAAGATATAAATTGTTTTGTAAAATAAACTACAAGTGTAGTCCTCTCATTACAACAAAAGAACGCCTGACCGGAAAACTTCCACAAAGTTATTGAATAGATTCATAGAAACTGGAAATGTTGCGTATGGAAAACATACTAGATCAAAGACGATATCACACGAAGAAAACGAACTGTTCTTTTACAAGTTGAAGAAAATCCCCATTGCAGTCAACGTGACATAAGCGTAGCAAGGGATGTAAGTAAAAAATCTGTTGGAGGAATATTTAAAAATATAAATATCATGCGTATCATATTCAGCTACATCAAGAACTGTTGGATGATCATTTTCAAAGAAGAATAACTTTTTGTAATTGGGCTAGAGGCAAAATACAGGAAGATCAGGTTTTTTTTGATAGAGTTCTGTTTTCTGACAAAGCCACTTTTCATAGAAATGGTTCGGTTAACCGCCATAATTTTCATTATTACGTAGTTCTAAATCCGCATTTCTTTAGAGAGGCTTATCATCAGCATTGATGGGGTATCAATGTTTGGGGTGGTATTCTTGGTGAGCACATTATCGGTCCCTACATTTTTGGAAGGAGTTTAAACAGACCAACATATTTAAACCTTCTACAAGTCGTTCTCCTTGGTTTATCGGAAAATATCACACGAGTGCTTTTTCATCAGGTGTGGTTGCAACATGATGGTGCACCTGTCCACTATGTAAGAGCAGTAAGCGACTTCTTAAACGATGCTTATTGAGACAGATGGATCGGTAGAAATGGTACCGTCAACTGGCCAGATCGTTCGCCAGATCTAACTAAACTCGATTACTTTTTATGGGAATATATAAAGGAAGCTGTTTATTCGGCACCGCCTACTACTGTTGACAATATGCGTGAAAGAATAATAAATGCTTTCCAAAGTGTGACACCAGAAGTGTTACGAAATGTCCAAAGTAATTTCTTCGAAAGAAATTTTTTTAAAGAAACCATATTTATTTCTTGAACACTCGCACGTTTCTGGCAGATGCGGAGTAAGTTCATCAAGTTTCTAACAAACTTATGCATTTATCCTATCCTATTTATTACTGTGTAAACTGTTGACGATCCTAAAACAATCGCTTCTTGTACACTAACCAGCCGATATGACGCCTTATATGTTTGAGATTATCTGTTTTCCTTAGCGCGGCACAAAATAAATGCAAAAAGCAAAGTATTTACAATTAGCGTTCGAGTGTAGGCACACATTTCAACAATTGCACTAAATAGAGTTTTTTGTATTTATTTGAAATGATATGGGTAAAAAAGCAGTTGTTTGTTTTTAATTAATTATCAAAAACGACCACCAAAAATTGCTAATCTGGGAACTGGTTCATTGGTTCCTCGGCAACTAGCATGCATTGCTCGGGCAAGAGTTAACTAAACTAAAATTTTATGGTGACAAATAATGACGTTCGAAGAATATATAACATTGATGACGAGCTATGGAATTAGGTTAAATTTTACTTTCAAATTTTGTAATGCATGCTTAGAAAACATTTTGTAATTTGAAAAAGTAAATGTTGGATAGTTATTCTGTATGGGCATGATATAACAGCTATTGATTAATACAGGGTTATCATAAAAGAATGCTGGGGTTTCAATAATTCATACGAAGACAGTAGGAAAATTTTGAGTTGTTGCAGTGGTATCCCTGTTAGCCTCCAACCCAAAAGTTTGGTTGGGTTAGATTAGTTTGGTTAGCGGCTGTGCGTAACTATGTTTTATGATAAAGAAAAAGCAAAGTGTGTTTTGTTGCTGGCTGAATTGAAGTCCGTAATTTCAGTTCAACGTGCATTTCGACTTGAACACAGAAAAGATCAATCTCATGAAAATAACATACAACGTTGGTACAAACAATTCGAAGAAACTAGATCAGTTCTGAAGCAGAAATCAATTGGTAGACCAAGAGTGTCAGATGAAACGGTTCCACCAATTAGACAATCTGCACTCAAAAGTCATAAGAAGTGTATACCTCGCCGAAGCCTAGAGTTAGGTATTCCACAAACAACAATTCACAAAGTTTTACACAAAAGACTGAAATCACACGCATACAAAGTCCAGCTATTACAGAAATTGAAACCTGATGATGATTTAAAACGTTTCAATTTCGCTGTTGAAATGTTGAACAAGACTGATGAAAACCAATCATTTCTAGATGATATAATTTTTACAGACGGAGTTACATTCCATAACAATGGGTGTGTTAACAGATACAATTCACGCATATGGGAATCTGAAAGCCCCCATGAAATTTTTGAGAAACGACGCGACTCGCCTAAAGTGAATGTTTTGGGTGGCGTGACGAGAAGTCGTGTAATAGGGCCTTTCTTCTTTGCAGAAAAGACATTTAATGGAATTGTGTATCTCGATATGTTAATCAATTATTGCTTTCCTCAACTGGATGAACTCGAAAACATTCAACAACTTCATTTCCAACTAGATGGTGTACCCCCGCACTTTAGTGCATTTGTCACAGACGCTTTGAGTGAAAAGTTTGGACATCGATGAATAGGCCGACAAGGATCTATGCTTTGGCCTCCAAGGGGTTCAGAGCTGACACCTTGCGACATTTTCTTGTGGAACTATATCAAAAACATCGTTTATAGCCAAAACATTCGTGATCTGCATCACTCAAAGAACAGGATTTCTGAAGCAATGACAGCCATTAACGCAAATATGTTAACTAACGTTTGGACAGAACTTGATTAGCGATTGAATATTTTCCGAGCGACTAATGGCACACATATAAAAATTTACTAGTTTATTAGTTATGTAGAAAAACTGTTTAAGACGAGGATTTCAATGAATAAACAATATTAACCGTAAGTAATTCTGTTTTCATTTAAATAATGCTCAAAGCCCCACCATTATTTTACGTTAACCCTGTATTTTAGTCACTATATCTAAATTTTGAACGGAATGAGGAACTCCTTTTGCAATAATATAGCAACAATAAAGATTTTCGTCGACATAAATTAATGCAAAATACCTCTATTGTATCACCGTTTCATTATCTTTATTTATCAATTGACTTCTGTGGTTAGTAAAGTCTCTAAATTTATGCTACAGGAACATGTAAGCAATATTTTGCTGAAAAATCACAAAGGCTTGAGCATCCACTTTATTGCTGTGAATCAACACACTTACGAAATTGGCCAAGTGTATAACGTGTCCTTAACATTGAAGATTCAGCCCAGTTTAGGGCTACATGAGCCCTCGTTTAACCATTAAGACCCGGATTGTACCATAATTCTGGTTTCCGTCGTCTAAATTAAAATTTAGCTATCCATTCTTCGTGAATTGGTGTGCCCACCATATCTTCAGCGAACACTCCTGGCCCTCAATACGTATCTTAACGCAAATTCTGTTCGTGACATATATCGTATCAGGTTTTTTAAATTTGATAGTCGTTCAGCGTCATTTTTATAACAGATTAAGCTCTAAAAACGTCTATCTGACGACGAAGTTTGAAAATTATATAATTGTATTAATTAGGAATTATTAAAAAAATATTTTGTATTTGATTTATTCCAATAGCTGGAATAAAAAGATTTCTTTACTATACAATTATATTAGTGATTACTTTTCATATGGGAAGACACAGTGAATGTGTAATTTTGTTTCCTTTTAAGGGTAGCTATACAATACTGGCCACTATAAAGAAACGATGAAAATTTAAATATGATACAATTACTACACCAACACTAATAAGCAATTGACGACAATGCAAACAATTGTTTGCTTATTTTTGATATTGCGTAGCTAAGTGTCACTATTAAGCATTTTTGTTATTTTAATTAGTCTTAATATACTGTAAAATAATGCCTTCTATTCGACGACGTGCAAAGGTTCGTCAATTAGCCGAATTTGAACGCGGTAGGATAATAGGCCTATGAGAGACGGGATTGTGTATTCGTAATGTTGCTGATCGTGTAGGACGCGGTGTTGCTACTACTGCCCTATGTTGGCGAAAATGGACAGAAAATAATTAAAAACAACGTCATCCACAGTCTAGGCGTCCCAAACACATCACTGTTCGTAAAAATCGCACTCTTGGGCTTGCGACTCTTCAAGATTATTTTTCGTCAACCAGAGAAATTGGTGATACGTGAAGAGGATTAATTAACCAACAAATCTCTCTGCGGTTTACATATCGATGAATTCGATCATTTGGTCTTAGATCGTATTGGCCGTTACTTTGTTTACCTCTAACTTCACTCCATAGAGATTCACGAGTAGAGTGGTATAACGAAGGGTTGCATTGGAATGAACAGTGAAATCGAATCATGTTATTGGTCGTACAATGATCAGAAGGCTTTATGAAGAAAGAAGACAACTACAGTTTTGTCTACAGCGGCAAACGGCTCTTACTTAAGGTATGAAGGTGTGAGGAGCCATCTGTTGTGGAAATACAAGTCCTCTAGTAGTTAAATCAATAATATGTTGGAACCAGTGTTACTGCCATTTGTTTAAGGACTGCAAAATCCTACTTTTCAGGACGATAATGTGCAAACACGTAATGTAAGAATTACTGCGGGGTTTTAGGATAATTCTTCCAAGGCCTTCTCATTTGTCGAATCTATCATCAATTGAATACGTGTGGGATATGATTGGACGGGCGTTAGATGCTTTACAACCATATGCAGTGTACATGTTCTTTAAGTAGATCTTAGAAACATGGGATAGTATACCGCAGGCTAGCATCAATTCGCTAATTACAACTATGGCTAATCGATTAGCTAAATGTACATGAAACAGAGAAGGATCTACGTACCATTAGCGTTGAAATAAATTGTTGTAATTGTATCTTGTTGAAATTTTCATCGTTTCTTAGAGCGAAATAAATACAACTTTCCTAAATGTTTGTTCCATTGAAATTCGTCAAAGTATACTAGATGTTCATTTATTTATGGCGGCCAGTATATAAGCTGTCATATCCAGAAAAAATCGTAGATAACCAATGATAATTTTTGAAGGCGTTCAAGACAATGCTTGTAAACAGTTATACAAGAAATCAGCCTAGGCAAACCAAAATTTAGATATGTAATAGTCAGTTTTTTGCATTTAAATTTGGGTGGCCTGTCAAAAACTGTTAAAATCACATCTACTAAGGTATATTTAAAGTTTTTACCAAGAAAGACTGTCCTAATAGCAGTGGCGGCTCGTTCTAAAGGGCACAAGGGCACGTGCCCACTTAATAAATTAGCATGTCATTCAGTTATTCATCATTCAGTCAGTCTATTATTTTAA
>JAHWXV010393435.1:0-12749 GCA_024586415.1 Phrixothrix hirtus | reverse complement strand
TTTAATTCATTATTATAAATGTTATTTTGTTGTCTTTGTGAAAATTTGTTAAACTTCATTTGTTGACGTTTTGTGTATTTGTTGTATTCAAATTCCAAATTTGAGGTTCTCAAAACATTCTAAAATAAAATGTCTGCAACCGCATCCTTCAACTAATGCTCTCTGCTTATGACTAATAAATGTGCTATAACTGCCCAAATCGCACTAAAATACACACATTTAGAAGAACCTTGTCTATACAGGTAGATCAAGAAAGTATTTTTTAAGACATATACTCAATCTGAATAATTTCAATGATATAGGCGTCTGAGTGTTTATTTTGGAGTGAGTAATTTCCGAAAGTATTCAACAAGTTTGCAAAACTTAAACCATTAGCATCGATTATTTCTTCTATTACCATGGGAAAAGTCTTTCATCTGAGTGCACCATCGCCTTTCTCCATCCAGGAAGCAGCATGCATTATGTTAGTCGGCAGTTTATCATATGCATTCCACATTTATCTCTATACTTCTTCTTCAATGATTTCTACAAACAAATATCTAAATGTGAGATAGCTATGATTAGTTAAATACATCACGCGAGCAATCTAACCATTATGAAAAATGGTGTTTGGTGGAATAAGGTGAAACCACATCGTACGTAAACTGCATAATACGCCATTTGCTAGTTGTTGATAAAACTTATTTTACAAACATTGAAGATGAACTTCTCTCGTTGGTTGATTTTCTAAAATAATGAGATCTAATTTCATGTTATGAACTGTACATTGATGCATATTGATTAAGAAATACACTTAAAAATTTGTTACAAATATTCCGTGTGAACCTTAGTACAACCACCGTGTTACATGTGCAATGCCGTCCCAGTTAAATGGTGCTTTCACAGTAAATATTGATGAAAACACTTCACAGCTGGCATTTAACCAATCAAAATATTAGAGTATGAAGATTTTGCATGCGTTTTGGGTGAAATGGGTACACATCACACAGGTTCGCCATTTACGTATTTGTGCTAGCTGTAGAGCTAAGCTAAACCACGTTAATAAAGCACTCCTGCTCCTGAACATTGTTTACATCCTTGTTTACAATATGAAAAATAGAAAGCATATTAACTACATGCAATGAGTGGAATACCTTAGAAAACGCTGTCCAGAATTCGACGTGTAAAAAAGTGTCGACAAAATTTTTCATCGGCAGCAATGATACTGTTTGTTGATTGTAACAGTTTAATAATCACGGAGGGTGAAATTATTATTTTATTAGTTATGATTTTTAAATAAGTGAATTGATAAAGATTATCGTATCTAGCAGCACCAGACCAGCGCGCGTGGAAGGAAAGAGAAATGTGATATTGAATTGAACAGACAGTTTCAACTCAACCTTCAAGGAGGACGTTACAGGCTCTCCTTTTAAAATATCTATTAATTGTGATTTCTATTAAATACTAACTTTTACATCTAGTTTATTAAAATGAAATATTAACAACGCATTATTATTTTAAAAATGAATTTTTGTAAAAAGGAGAATCCGTAGTAATTCAATTGCAGGTTGATATCTGCATTATTTTTTTTTGGATTCGTTTTGGGTAAAATTTAATTGAAATCTGTTTCAGATTCAGTAAGAGGTCCCTAATTATTGTAGGATTCTGAAAGGGCAGAGATTGAAGCTCGTATACCCAAAATTGGGATTTTCTATTAAATATTTTCTAGCGAATTTGTGCACGTTTAGGTAAGTTCAAATTTTTATTTAACATCTGTTTAGCGTTGTCGTTATCGACGAGATCATGATGACCTGATGTTATGGCTGCTCGTACATTTATTCTGCACCTATTTTGTTATTGAATTATATTTTATGATTTTATGAATTAGCAAGACACAATTTATATTACTTCGTTATGAAGGTTTCTACCATCTTATGAACCCTAAACTTGGCCACAAATTATCCGTTATTTTTCCGTTTTACCAACTCTACGAGTTTCATGTCTGCACAGCAAACGTATTAGGGACATATATTTTTATTTTGGTTTCCAAACTAGGCTGGGAATTTTCCAAATTGGTTATTATTTTTTCTATAAATTTAACTTTTGGCCTAGAAATTTAAAATCTTTTAATCATTATTATTTACTGTTACATTTAATGTTATAGTGTTGTCTTGTTGCACACTTATTATAATTTACAATCATATCAGCATGTATTTGTAGGCTTTACGTACAACGCTGTTTAACTTGTCTTTTATTATAGTGATTAGATCAGGGAAACCTCAATTAGAGCATCGCTCAGATTGATGTTTGTCTCATCTTAGTTGTTACCGATTACTGCTCTATTTCTCTTACAGTCGACTTCAAACCTACCATCCCCAGCTATGTTCCACTTGGTGGGCTAGGTTTAATTACTCTGCCTATCAAGGACATCACATCTAGAGCCTTGGCGAATGCTGCTGCGTAACGCTCATTCTGATCACATATTCCTTTGACTAAAATTCTATTAAACGTTAATTACAATAATTTACATTCATTTTAATTATACTTAACTTTCAATTACTGTCAACTACTGTATTGGCTGCTGTGATAATTAAATTGTTATTTGTTACTAATAATAGTATTGTTGATACAACTACAATTAGCTTAGCCTTATTTCCTTTAAAAGCAACTATTTATTGAGTTCTTGAAAGAATCCTACTCTGTTACACGCCGTAAGCTGCTATCAGATCTTATCTCTTTGCACTTGTCACCCCTGAGAAAAATTGCGCTTCCGGAGAGCCTTCCAAGTGACTTCTATTTATCGAAAGAAGGCGAATATTTACACATTTTCATTTAGCTTTTAAATTACCATCGTAATTAATCATTTTTACCAACGTTGTGTAAAAGCTATAAATTGCAAGTTGTAAACAACCAACACCTCTGCACTTCAGGCATTAGCAAAAATAATAGTGTAAGTTTTAGCATACATTTCTTAAACGCGAACAGACAAGTACATTCTGACTCACTTCTACAATCACAAGTGTCAGTTGATAACCGACAATGAAATGGACTAGTACGATGGCGAAAAGGAAAATAGTGCACGCCACTTTAAAAATAAATATCCGTCAAGGTAGCTCTATCTTGAAAACAATCCGGAATAAAGAATGTTTTTGCTCAAATCTGTCTTTCACTTTGCTTTTAGGAATTTTGACTTTTTCTCCTAGGAGACCTTCTATAGTCCTCTAAACATAATCGAAGGAAGTATCGCCCAAACAATGCGATATATTTAAAACGTTTAACCGAATTTTATACTATCAATTTACTATTTATCTACAAGTATTCAAGACTTAATTTAAGTGGAACACATAGTCTTGTAACAAAACTAGTTAATTGTTTCAAAATCTTTATTTATATTCACTAATATTAGAATTATTTATTTACACTTATTTATTAAAATATTTATGTCACAGTACACTAACAACAAACATTTATATTTCTATTTATGTAGAACAGTAACTAACAGGACAAGGTTCTAACTTAAACTCAACTAAGGAAATTGAATCTACTGTTTATATAAAAAGGATAAAGTCCAGAAAATAAGGAAAGCTCTAATTAGGAAAGAATAAAATTACTCATAATAATGATGTAATAAATTGTAATGCCATGACTCATTGCCGATTTTGAATTTAATTGACAAATATCGGTTACTGTAATGATTCATTTTTGATTACATCATCTATTTAATTATAAGAAACCTTCTGGATTGTCTCAAAATATCCCATTGTGTTTTATTGCTTCTAATTTTGTTACATTCCCTATGCGGAAGATAGCTAACGCTTCGAAAAATACGTTTGAATGTGAATAAATTTAACATCAAACATCTTTTAATGTTTGCCAACGTTAGCTTCCAAATTTTTTGCTTGAAGGAAACGTGAAATCAACTTCGAAATATTACATTTAATATAAATAGAACCAACCAAAGTTGTTTTTTCTTGCTGATTGATGGTTACCAATTTGGCAGTTTTGAGTAGTTTCTTAAATTACTGTAATATGCGCTGTATTTCAAGTAATTTTAAAAGGCTTTAGTGAAGACATCCAAACTATTTCCAGGCTTTATTGTTTAAATTAGGTCTGAGACGAAATAGCCATTTTATCCGAACGATATATTTACTGTGCCGCTATGTCTTACTTAAAGGTAAATTTTTATACTTCAATTTCAATATTTATTTTAAACTTTTGTGGGTCACACCGAAATTTATTTACGACATAAGTTTATATACCACATTAGGTAACAAACTACAATAAGTTCTATCCATTTATTTAATTTCAATTAAAAAACAATAATATAAAATTATGCAATTAAATTCTTAATCCTACAATTTGAATAAAAATTTCTATAACAAAATGTAATCATGCGTTAGGTTAGATCATTTAAACCTTTGTTTGCCCGTAAACAGCAGTTGAATTACTGGGTACTAAAGTATTTAAACTTCAGGTGGAAAAGGTTTAGTTAGATTTAAATTAAATTTATTTTAAGCTAAATGGTTTTGTAAAATTGTTTGTACTTCGTTTTAAAAATTATTGTTTTTAAAACTTTAAAACATTGACTTACGTTGTAACATGCGATTGTTGGTTACTTCCATGAATTACAGTTAGGATTTAGGATTGTTTTCCAGCCAACTGTTGAATGTTCAAGCTTTGACTTTCTTATCTGTTGCACGTTTCATAAAAACTTGTTTAACAGCTTGAATTTTCTAGTTTGCTTTAACAATATTCTTCCGTAAACTTTATTTTTGCTGCAGGCTATTGTTTAGAGGTAATGTTTCGATTACTTGAGTAACACTTTACCGAGTAAAGCTTTTTGTGGAATTCACATAATTACAATCATCGCATTCAACGAAATCAGATGAAATTTTCTTGTGTTGATCTGGTTTTTATAACTTTTTATCATTCTCTTTCGCTGTTGAATTGACCAATTAAAGGTCTCAAATTTTAAACTGTTAGGTGCACGTTTGTGATGGAAATCTGTTGGAGACTTGTTACATATTTTCGTTCTGTTTCGTAACCTACCCTGGCTTTTACAGCTTGGGTAATGTAGGTATATGATACCGTAATTTCGAAGGCTTCTTTGAGCTTTTTATATTTTACTGCAGTCCAAGACCTTTTCGTTGTAGAAAATTTTATTTCGTATAATTAGTTTATGTCCCTTCGATTTTTAGTTTATTTTTACACTGTGGATTTTATATCCGAAACCCCCGGTTTTATAAGGGTGTACAATTTAAACTTTGTTAAATATTTATTTTACAGTCTCAGAAACTTCGTTTTAAACTTAGAAATACTATTAGGCTATTTCTATTTACAATAATTTTCGAAAATTTGAAATGGATGTTAACCTGTTTTAATTTTCTAATGTGAGAACAGAGTAATTTTTTTATTATTAATTACGAGGGTATAGCACTGACTTTATAAATTTCGTTAACCCTCAGCAACGTCGAGATCGTTCCTCACGTTTTGGTGCAATCACCTAATTTTATGTAATCCTAATGAAGTCAAAAATATTTCCAATTAATCTAGTATTGTACTAAAATTAGAATTTTATAATATCTGAATGATTTTAATGTAGGTAGTAGAAATCTTTCATTAAACTTTCTGAATTAAGTACTATTTTACCAAATCACGAAATGTACTTTAAACCTCTCAATAAAAAAGTTTCAATACAGAAATTACTACAATTCACGATAAAAGAAAACGTGAAAGAAAACTTTTAAAATTCCCACAACTCGATAGAAGTATTTGATTGGTTACAAAAGCACTTTTTTCTTTACTATGGACTCATCTAGTTTGTTGTGTTATATCCTAATCGTTTAATAACCGTTTAATTCGTTTTTAAATTATTATTTTGATCAAGATGCCGCTTTAAATTACTGTTACTAGTAGCATAGCAGCTCAATTCCTGAGAACACTATTCAATTTAAATTAAAGTGCATAGATTATTAGATTATTCTGTGCAATTTGCTTTCTGCGAAACTCTGATTGCATCAGTAAATCTAAATGGAGATGTTTCGGTTATCCTAATGAATTGTTAAATACACTGGCAAACAACAACAGCCTCGTAGTATTGCTTAGACAAAAAATTATCGCAAGACTTGCACTGGCAAATTTCTAAACCATTAAGTTCAATATTTATTTAGATCTTAAGGTTAATAAGTAAAATATAATATAACTTATTAGAATTTGCCAGAATAACAAGAATATAGTTGGTGTTAAGTGTATCAAATGTACCTACATTTAGCAAAAATTTTTAAAACTACACAAGAAACAATTTTCTCAAAGAAAGTATAAGACTCAAATGTAACCAAAATCTTATACTAAGTCTTGAAAATTAACTACGAAACAGTGTATTCTGTAAAAATTACTTTTGCAGTTTACTTATAATAAGAGACACTGCCTATTTTCCCCTAAATCACAGGTATAGCCAATATAGATGCAGAGAATACGTTGTCCTTTACTAAATTAACATGGTATAAATATTGTCTCAAAACCTAGACTATACTGTATTAATTAATTAAAAACTACGAACAGTTGAACCTGCGTAAATGATTTTTATTGTTATAGATTGTTTAATTGGCAATTATATTGTTTCAATGCTTTATACGGGGTGTCCGAGATATAAAGCAAATTACTTTAACAGCAGGTACAACTTAATATCCACGACAATAAACACTTATAAGTATGTGTCTAAATTGTATAGTTTTTGAAATATTTGCTTTTGCCCACCTCATTACTGAATATAATCTTGTGCTCGTATGCCGATAGATGAAGTTACAGGCAGCCTACCGAATACACTCCAATAATTCTTGTCTAGTGATTGAAACATGTGCGTACACTTAATCTTTGATGTGCCTCCAGTATTGAGAATGTAAAAGATTGTGATCAGGAAATCTAGTTGGCCATGCAGCAGAACCACTACGATCAATCCATGGATAATGGTTGTTCAATAATTCCGAAAATTTGTTGGTGCGTCATTCCTTTGAACCCACATGTTCCTTCTTATGATCAAGGGAACATCCTCTAGAAGCATTGGCAATCTTCACTAAGGAATCATCAATTAAGTCAGGCTAAACTTTCACGAAAAGCTGCGTGCTAAAAGTTATACGTACGTATTGCTTTGTTGTTTCCACCTATGCAGATTTTTCAGATTTATGATACCGCGTTTCGTAAATGAAGCTTGATCCATTCAAAGGATTTCTCTGCAGAAAAGAAAATTTAGCCGAAGATTTCTTACGGTTCGGACAGAATAAACTAGACAATACTTGTGGTCTTCCTCAAGCAAACGTTTAATCCGCCGATAATATGGTTTCAAAATTCGCCAAACAGTATTTTGTGGCACTATAAATTGCTTGCTACTTCGACGTACTCTGGCAGCATCTATTCGAAACACTTGTTCATCTAAATTTGCTGGAAATTTTACTCTTCTGTCGAAAAGATAATCACGTAATCTGCATTCTTCAAAATGTCTATATACTTCCATAAGTGTTCTATAATGCGGTATTCGTCTTTTGGAAACAGATGTCGGTATTCCCCAAATGGGTCACGTGTACTTCCGTTGCAATAACCACAAATCAAATGCATATCCGCATTCGTAGATTCACTCTCGAGAAGACAAGTCGGTAAGGCATTTTAAATAATTACTTTCACACAATAATATACTAACTCACTTGAAATTGAAATCAAACTTGATTCTCACACTTGATATTCTACAAGAATTTCCTTTGAGTGACGTTTATTCTGATAAATATGCGTAGCATGGTCACCTTGATTTTTAAAAACTTTATGAAATACGATAAGTTTAAAAGTTTAAAAATCTTAAATCTTATTATTTACTGTTCATAACTTCATACTCGTACAACTTCGAAACGAATAAAGGTCGATTATCACTTTTATGATCCTTAGTCTTAGAATTAGGTCTACTTTATGATCCCAGAATTTGAAGGAACGCATCGTACCATATATAAGAATGATGAATTTTTTAAAAATGTCTGCATACCTAGAAATAACATTTAATTTGTAATTTACAAACAAGCCAATAATATCCATATTTTCCAAAAATGAAATACGGTAATAGTGCTATCCTCTCTTGTAGGCAGCCGTTGTTACTTCTTATCACACATGTTGGAATTTCTTCTGCTGCTCCTTATCCACGGATGGCGACCTTCAATTCTTAATTGATTTATCGACGACTGGAGAAGGTAGCCTTAAAGAAACAAATTTTGAGGTAACCGATGAGGAGAACTGAATTTCGACAAAGCGCAAAGTTAGTTGATGATAAATGACTGTTCCATGTAGACTGGAACAGTGAAAACAGCAGCTCTATTTTGTTGGAATCATGTAGTGTACGTTAGTCTGCTCACCTCAATTTGGGCTTCAGAAATGTGTTACTTATGTGCAGACACCGGTCTGCATTAAGTCTGACGGTAAGACCCTTCAAAAAGATTTAAATCAATAATACTAAAACTAGATACGCCACACTACACTGTGACCTGCAATCTTTGAGCTTTACTGTGGCGAGTCATGAACTAACTGAGGGTTGATATCTTCCCAATACCGGGAGTTTTGCTTGTTAATGAAACCGGTTAAATATAATTAGGTAGCAAGTTGTATTTCTTAGAAATTGAACACAGACTGCCATTTTCGTTTCTCGGTCATTGAGGTATAGATTATCCGTTATCTCCAGCTCTTGGATGGAATTTCGCTTCTTTCAATATCCTACCAAGGCATCTATGGCTGGAAATAACACGGGATAGAACGCTAAGGACTTTGATGTAAGGTTTTTAGAAAACAATTAGCGTTCACCGAATTTCGGACACTCTTGGCCTACCTTAAGGTAAATTATGTACTGTTACACATATCTTCCAGGAATGAACCTAGTACTAAATTGTCATTCGAGCACGTCTTCGGCATAATAAGTGTCGCACAGCAGTAACGTCATTTTTACGAACAAAGACATGCAGGGTACAAATACGTAATTTCATTGACGTTTTAACAGAAATACAGTAATAGTCCATAGAACCGCAAGATCTAGTAACGAGAAGCAATAATTTATAACTTACCAACAAAAGCACCTAAATAGATGACTGCAGGGAATTATGATTAATCGAAAGTGAAATGGCATATAATCACATACAAACATTTACAGGTTCACTGTCACGTATAAAGTCCAGTATGTCTTAAAACAACAACACTGCCGCAGAGGAAGAAAATAATCTGTGTCCCACTACTAAATAACAGTAGAACAAATCTGTAAATGAAAATTTAATCTAATTGGACGAATTGTTTTTAATATTGCAGGGCTAATCGAGAAAAGTATATCTGCCGTTCAATATGAAAATATACTAAGTCGACTTCAATAGCTTTTAGAAAATTTTATTTTCGTTAAATCTCCTCACATTAAATGTATTAAATGTTAGTAGTTACTATATTCGTATATACGAGATATTTTTCTAATAAAATACAATGTTAAAACCAAACTAACTGGAGTTGCTATGCTTTATTGTTGCGAAGGGGAAATAAGTTTAATATCATTTTATTTGGAAATAAATATATTGCCCAAAACGAACATTTTTTTAAACGAAATAACTAATGATGTAACGATAAACCATATTTATACCAAATGCTATTGCCAAGTGTACAGAATTGAAGGATTCTAACATACGTTCTTTTCACCCTAGGACGCCTTGTGTGTTTTCTATTTATTCTCGAAATTATAATATGATATTTTCCATTCGTCAATTATTTTTATCAATAAGTGATAAAATATTACTCCTAATATTTTAAAATTTTCAATAAGATTGCCTAGAAAATTTTATATATCGGTTTTCCCAAATCAGGATTGCGGTACAGTATTTACTATCGCTAATATTCCTATGTAACTAGGAACAATTTTTATTTATCATTATGTTGTTAATCAAGCTGCCAAATTTTGTTAGCTTGCCTGTAATAGTTTGAAAGTTATCCAAATTGACGGTAACGACTTTTATAAAGATTTGCAAAATTTGTAATAAAGTGAGCTTTCTATAGTGATGCAACTCTTGCAAAAGAAGAATTTGACTTGCAAGCAATCTATGAGTTATTGTCGACGAGGCGATATTCTTTCCTAGCAAACAGTAAGAATTAATATCTGTCACTCAAGCTCAGAAGGTGCTCGAAAGGTGTAACGGACGTGTACGTGTGATTTTGAAGGCATTGAAAGATTAGTGTACACAGGGTAGGCACTATTGCACTGTATTATTTAGAAAGCTTCTTAATTTCATTGGTATTGAAGTTTAGACCATTCACCAAACTCACTTATTCTAACTCTTACTGAATTTCTTTACAAAGTAAAAGATAACCTACGGGGAAAACATTAGAATGCACTGACACCGCAAAATTTCTTTAGCGCTCAGGATTGGGCCTGTTTCAAGAAATGTATTAGTTTCATTGAAAATTGGTGGAATAACTATTATATTAATTAACAGTTATGCACAGGGTTCGGAATAAAGATATACCCTATTTGAACTTGCTGCCACAGGCGCTGCTGCAACAGTCGGCGCTCGAACCGTATGTCCTTGAGTAGCATAAACCTGCCATTTAAGTTACCAACATGGCGTGGAACGGTGAATAACATGAATTTGTGTTGGAGACGTATTTTGAAAATTGTGATTCCGTGATTGCGACGCAGCGGAAATTTCGCATTCATTTCGATGTTGGTCGACACAAAAACCATGATGTTGTGGGTACGCAATTTCGGACAAAGTAGTTCGGTATTGAAAATGAAATCTGAAGGTAGACCTCGCAGCATTAGGACACCTCAGAATATTGCAGTGTGAGGTAAGCTGTCATTTGATCACCACAACGTTCCGCTAAAAGGATGTACTCGCATTGGAACTGTCTAATAGGGGTGTGCGAACTGTACGTTCATCTAGAATTTCACTCACATAAAATAATGATGGTGCAGGAACTCGAAGAGCATGACTGGCGCAGCCGACAGGCTGTTTATAAGAATATTATGGCAAATGTTCCACTTGATCATCTGTTGTGTAGTGACGAAGCCCATTTCCATTTATCGAGGTTCGTCAACAAACAGAATGTCCGATATTGGGCCCCACACAATCCTCTACAACATCATGTGCGACCTGTACACAATCAGCGTGTAACTGTTTAGTGTCCTATTCGGCATCAAAGGGTCGTACTTCTTTGAGGAAAATGAATGCACAATGACTGTTACGTCCAACCAGCTATGTTGTAATGTTACGCCACTTCTTGGACCTCAGATTCAATGAACAACAAAGGGAACGACCGCATATAAGGTAAGAGTTTCTAGGAATGTTTTGCAAGAAATGCTTCCCGACCGTCTCGTTTCGTTAAATGGTAATATCCCGTTACCGGCTTGGTCGCCATGCCTCGCCCCTTGAGATTATTTCTTGTGGGAACACCTGAAGTCTATATATTGAAATCTATAAACAGAGGCCGCAACCGATCGAAGAATTGAAGAATGCTATTCAGAACGCCATTGCGTCCATACCACTGGAAATGACGCGCCTAGTAATGCGGAACTTCACTGTACGATTATAAGAATGCATCATTCGTGAAGGTAAAGATCTGGAAGACGCCATATTCAAAACTCATTAAAAGTTCAGTGTTACATGGTTAATTAAATGGCAAACATTGCTTTGTATGGTAGTAAATAAATGTCATGCAGGATGTATATTGCTCTTCTTATTCCTGTTAAAAAAAGGATGTATTTTACTTTAAGGAAAATAAGTGTTAACTAGCTTCGTTTATATAAGTAAAATATTAATTAATATGAGATATCAGCATATTCATGTCATTTTAAAAAATAATTTTAATACAGTTATCCCGAAGCAGTTATATGTCTTTCACATAGCTTCAACAAATATAAACTACGAGAGAGTGAGTATAAATCGATGAAAATATTGTCGCTTCAAAGCAGGCACACATTTAAACTTCAGACGACAGTAACCTTAAAAATTGCTCTATTGCCTGATTTTTTAATAAATGCGTTAGATGTGACATAAATTAGTTATTGTTATTAAATTTAACGAATATTACAGTTATAACGATGTGTCCTCAATATAAGACGATTGCCTTAAAACATATTAAAGTGAAACATTTTTAACCAAATTGAAATTGACCGGATTTAAGCGCTCTGCCATGCTACTAGATTATGGGAATATTTAATAATAATGCAACTAGGCGCTCACTTTAACCTTGTTACGCTTTTTATTATATGTATTTTTCCGCATATTATCTCCTTGACAGTGATATATCGAAAATTTTAGATATATTAAAACCACTCTAATTTTTTTAAACACAGTTCAAATTTTTAATGTTCAAAATTTTAATTAAAATCCAATCAAAAATGATAACATATTAAATTAAGATCCTATTTTAGCAATATCCATCTTAGGTTTCTTTGTAACGGGTAGCCTGCTCGATGCGTTATTTTGTATAACGTTCACAAACTTACGGGGTCTACAAATGCCTGGGATAGCTTCAGAAGGAGAAAGGGCCAGAAGCCGTACCGACTGGTATGACATGCGTTATCAACATCAATATTAAGTTCGAAGTGTTCGGAATGAATTTTATAATCGGTTTAGCTAAAATGAACTAATTAACTAATGACAACAGAGCAAGGATATATACAGAGGTTGTTAATGAACAGGAGAGGTTTGGATTTAAACAAAGGGGGTGTTTGCATTCACACGTTAAGTTGCAACTCAAGTTTTATACAG
>JAHWXV010393382.1:0-12183 GCA_024586415.1 Phrixothrix hirtus | reverse complement strand
ATACCTAAACTCAACAGATATCGAGATATTTACGATCGAACATATCAATAAATTTAATAACAAAGTAAAACAACAAATTAAATTAAATGTTCAAATTGTTGCGAAATACGTATAAAAAGATATAGTATATCGTTTGGAGGAGTATCCTTGACGAATAGAATAGTAATAGATTGCATACACATGGGTATCCTCAGCTGCCTGCTAATGAAGAAATATGACGAAATTAGAAGATGTCATCAGTAAAATTAATTAACTTACCCTTTAAAGGCAGAAATACATAAAATATTTAAAATAGATAATCTAGAACTGGATAGTTCGCGTTAATATATGACAATGGAATATGTTTCTATCGCAAAATGTGTGCGGCTAGGAGTTGACAAGTTATAGAACTGGTTTTTATGAGTGAGATTTTCCAAAAATTCTTAAAGGACTCATGTATCGCTTAAATAGAAATATAAATATAAATGTAAATAATTTGTATCCTTTAAGTTATGCAGTGGCGTACACCTATTTGTAAAATTAATTTATATAAACAAAATTTTGATAATATTAGTGTGGAAATGTAATACAGAACTAAATAAATGTAAAATATCGTAAGAACGAAACCAAATATATAGAGTGTTCTCTAAGAACGTGACAAATTAGACTTCTAATTTCACGTAATATACCGGACATGTAGGACAGGCAGTGAAAAATTTTCGATTCACACTTGCGTAGATCGAAATGGTGCTCAACTATAAAATGTTACTTTTCACAAGTAAAGCGGCATATGCAATGAGTAATAAATTGACGTTTGTAACATCACCGTTTAAATGAAAACTTCTTTTTCAAATACGACTTTTAAATTTTTCCCTTTCACTAACGAACCCTATAGTAGCTTGAGGTGCATTCAGTACAGATATATTTTTGCTAGCATCAAGGGCCAACTACTAGTTTTCGCAAAATCCCTTCATCTCGTAATTGAAGTAGTAATAAAGGTAATTACAAATACACTATGAATAACAGCAGTGACTATTTTAACAAAATATTTGGATACGTACATTTTAATCCGTCACGAACCGCATTTCAGATTATGCAAAAGAAATAGTGACAAATCCCAAATCCCATACGAATTCGTTGCTTAAAGAGAAGTCTCTAAAAGAGGAAATTGTCTGCTTATTATTTTTCTTATTAGTTTCAATGCTCTATTCCGTAAATCAGCGGAATTAGCATTTATAGTTTACCTAAAATAATTACGATACTAATATAACAAAAATTGGGCGATCAAAATAGCTTAATTTTCGTTCAAATTTATAAAGATGCATTTGCGTAATTATTATACATTCCTTGTTAATGGATATACAAAGTAGTAAATGATTATATATAGTCATTAGTTTGATAATAAGTTGTAATAAGACTAAGCATACGATTGTTCGTTTTATTTGTCGAACAATATATTGCAATGAATTTAGCATCGATCACTTGTTTATGTTCCACGTTGCACATGCTCTATACACCGGAGCAGAACCTCTCGTCTTTAATGATGTTTTAGTTTGGCAACTAAGATAAACCAAAGGAATCCATTTTGTATCTTCGTAATTATTTGTTTCATCTATTGAGTTGTTATTACGTGGGGTATTGGGACAAGTCCCCTGAAGATATTTGCTATCAATCTTAAGAAAGCTTGCGAGAATTACTTGTATTACTATAATTTATTAATCTTATCAATAAATATATAAATGTGTTAAACTAGCAATCACAGAAAAGCGTAACATATCGCTTTAAAACATGTTACACTAAATATTCCGAACACTAACCTTTTTAAGATTAGCGAAACAAAATGCGCAAGTAGACATAATTTTAACATAAAACATTAACTTCTCCATCGACTAAAATTGACAACACAGCTCATAAGATATATAACCTAGTAAGTTTCACAAGTAGATTGTTTAATGAAATTAATCTGGTGATAACGGCTTTGCATAGTTATTAATTAATTGATATTGACGTGCGCTTAGCCAATATATTCGTATATCTAGCATAGTAAAAGTAAAGAAGTAAGTCTTCACAAGCAGAAATAAACTAAAATCACACATTTGTAAAATTTAAATAATTTTTCAACCTTACGGCATTTTTTTGAATTGATTGTTATAAGTAGGACTTTAAATGCGATGCGTTAAAGGAGAACCTAACCAAAACACAAATTATTTTGGGCTTTGAGGCATTTAATTTTCTCTCTGTCTTCTAGATCTGTCTGCTCTGCGTTTGTCATTTTGAACTCTGCCAAACGACAATATAATCACGAGGTTTTTCCACTTCAATTTCTTCAATTAGTTTACATAAATATGGCTTCTTTTTTTCATACATTTTTAACATTAAAATCTATTACCTAATTGCTTAAGAATTTAAGAGCGGCAGGTATATAAATTTAAGTAGATTGCATTTTATCGGCATTATAACCTAGCTATAATGTAAAATTACATTAAGTAGCTTTTGATGAAACTTGTCACACAAAATGGCAGAGGTCTTTAAGTACTGCAATAATGGAAAGCTTTCATTTCTCACTTCGTGTATTATAAAAAATTCTCTTACATTTATTTTTCTTTTATATTTTTAGATGCGAATGTAGTGAACGCATGGGTAGGAACGTAAATTGAGACACGGAGAAATTTTAAAACTTTATTAATTTCATTGTTTTGGTATATTTAGTTCGAGCCCTATTAACAATGATGAATACTTTTATGAGAATGATTGCCTTATTTAGTAAATGTGCTATAAAATGTAAAATGAAGTTCATTAAGGGTGGCAACATATCTCCTTCAGAAAAAAATTGAAACGGCCGCTGTTTCCTCTGTTATTCATATCCTGAGACGATCTTGAAACAAACTAAAATGTGCCTTTGTGTTCCTTCAACAATATTCTATAGGAATTACAGAAACTTAGATAATATCCTTAGTATTATAGCATAAAATGTTAAAAATTAATAAATAAACAGAAACGAGTTGAACTAAAAATGATTCTTGAATACTGCATATAAACGAAACATTTTACAATGTCATTATAGCATATGCTAGTAATTGTACTACAGTTAAAATGAAATGTACATGTCTAATTTATATTTTCCATTTGTGTGACTTGCTCAACTTAGAAGTGCAAATTTATTCAACATGCAGAATTTACATTAACCGTTCTAGAACAAAGCAATGCATCTAGTGCGAGACGACGCATGCTTTTCTCTTGTCTATTTTACATTTAAATTAAATTAAAAACATTTTTCCAGTCACAATAAAATTCTAAATCGAAGAATAAACACAGTTCTAAAACATTATGATTAATAAAAACAAGCCGCAAAGTCTTACTCAGGGAAACTTGCTTGTCTGATGTCATCAAATCAAAGAAATGAAAAAGGCGCGAAGACAGCAAAATGTAAATTGGGTGCTAGAAGTGCATTGTAATAGCGCTCGATATTTTGAAATACACTATTAACGATTTATCAATAAAACAGTGTAAACCTTTTACATCATGTAAAAATTCAAATTTAAAAAGAGGAATATTACAATATTTATGTAATATAACAAAACAGTTGAATTTAAAATGTTGCAACTGCAGCAGTGTATTTAAAAAGGATCAAGCAGCAATTTATAAACAATTAGTCACAACTCAATAATTACGATACGAATTATGAGCGTTGAAAGTCAACGACAACGACTGGCTGTGAAATAATGTAACCCCCTTACTCTTTTATAAGTAAGTGTAACGATACTAGTCAGTCGATCTTAGGATTTCGAGTTGATAAGAATGTGATCCTATTGCACTTGAAGTAAGGAACGTAACTTTGTATCGAAAGTTTGGTCAAGTGGAGACATCCAGTTTAAGGCAGATAGTGCATCCCTTTTAATTAGTATGACCTCATGCTAAGAATTGCCCTAATTCATCGAAATTAAACGATAGCTTTCTCGGGAACCTGCAGGGCAAAATTATATCTTATCGGAGATATTCCATTATTTTCATGTACCTTCCGCTCTTTTCTTACTTTTCACAGAATAAGTACGTACCCTCACATGTCTAATCTTTGGAAACTTCTATAAATGTCTTCTCTATACGTATGTAATCCAACCTCGGCTTACCTTATTAACATCAAACGGTATTTAGCCCATTGAATATCGACGTCAACTGTGGGGCCTTGTAATTTAAATTTACCAGAGTGAGTCACTTCAATCATAGGCGATAGTAATGTTAGAAAATTAGTGCATCCCCTTTTTAATAGTATGATGTCGGGCCAAGAATTGCCCTAATTCATCGAAATTAAACGACAATCCTCTCAGGAACCTGCAGGGCAAAATTATATCTTCTCAGATATATCCCATGATTTTCATGTGCCTTCCGCTCTTTTCCTACTTTTCGCGGAATAAGTACGTACTCTCACATGTCTAAGCTTTGGAAACCTCCATAAATCTGTGCTCCACACGTATGTAAGCAAATCTCAGCTTATCTTATTAATATCAAATGGTATTTAGCCCATTGAATACCGACGTCAACTTCGGGGCATTGTAATTTAAATTTACCAGAGTGAATCGCTTCTGTCATAGGCGATAATAATTTTAGATAATTAGTGCATCTCCTTTTTAATAATAGTATGACCTCGTGCCAAGAATTTCCCCAATACATGGAAGTTGAACGATAACCTTCTCGGGAAGCTGCAGGGCAAAATTATATCTTCTCGGAGATATTCCATGATTTTCAAGTGCCTTCCGCCCTTTTCCTAGTTTTCACGGAATAAGAACGTACTCTCCATGTCTAGGCTTTGAAAACTTCCATAGATCTGCTCTTCACACGTATGTAAGCCAATCTCAGGTTACGTTAATAACATCTAACGGTATTTAGCCCATTGCATACCGACGTCAACTGCGAGGCCTCGTAATTTAAATTTACCAGAGTGAGTTGCTTCATTCACAAGCGATAATAATGTTATACAATTAGGCAACTAGGCAACTCCGGCTTGGGATCGAGTGTAATAGGTACTAAATGAATATTTGAGACAATTATATTGCGTATTGAAATACCTTCATTATTATAAGCTTTAGTGTTTGTTCTCGATTATACTTGTCATGTTTATGGATCTTGGATCCATAAATTAGGATAGCGTTTTAAGACTCAACGAGTTGATTATTGAATATTTCATATTTATGTACAACAAATTGCTTATTTATCTTCATGGTATCGACTCGGTTTGTTTTATTGAAACAATTTAGGTGTAAGATCCTTTCATTTATCTTTAGCTTTCATGAGAAATTCTAGTATAAACTGAGGACTATCACTGACAACTTTCTAAGATCTCAGGTAAGAAGGTTTACCAATTGCAACAAATAGCATGGGTGACAAAACACAGAGTATATATTTTTAAAATAAGGTGAAACATAATAATGGTCGTACACAGTATCCTAGTTGCGATTTATTTACTTAAAGAAATTACACATTTAAATACACTAAGAACGCACCTGTTCGTGAAAAGTTCAATAAAAATTGTTAAAATGTCAACAATAAGCTGTTAGTATAATGACCTATGGTGGTATTCATGTAACAATAAATTGTTAAGTGATGCACTGATGTCGATATAATTTAATTTAATCAAAAAGCCGTTTTATTTAGCCATTTATTCGAAGGTTTATTCAATGCGTTTCAATACTCAACAATAGCTTATTGACCCAATATTAATTTTTGTGAGCAGAATAAATCAGTTTTGAGTGAGTTAAAAAATGCCTCAAAGTAATTTTTTCACTAGTGTGCCTAAACTTAAAGAACGCGAGAATTATGATGACGGGGCGTTTACTTCGTTTGTCAGCTCTTGCTGTATTTCAAATAATTAATAAAATATTGAGTAATGAATATGTACTACTATGTACATTGGGTGTTCAAATAATTTTAGTAGTGCAAGAATTAATTGAAGAAAGTTTTATAAAGTAAAGCAAATTAAAATATGAATCTATTGGAAACACCTCGTATAATATTTTATATAATTGTACAAGAAATTTTATTAAATGAAGCCTTGGAAATAAGTATAAAATGTAATCAGTAAAGTTATTTCAAATTACAAAGTAAAATATTCTTTTGACATCTTGTAAAATAATTTTTGAGTCGCTATGGAAGAAATGCAACACAAACAGGCGATTGACGTAAGTACGAAATCATGGAAAAATAAACTCGCGATTCGCGTAAGAAGATTAAGCATCAGTAGTTAATCAGATACTAGTGACAGGTTGTGAAGTGCAGTGGTTGTTTTGGAGGATCATCAAAATTGTCCTTGTTGAATTTCTAAGGTGCCCACCAAGCCAAGGCGGTGAGGTTGCATTTCCAAACTAATTAGGATAAAAAGTTTAACAAAAATTGGGCAGTAACATTTTCTTTTAATATCTATCCGCAGTGTTATCAATTAAACTGGACAATAAGGACCTATTTCCGCTTTTAAAAGACGTGTAAGACCCACCTTGACTGAAAGAGATTTCGTATTTAAAAAGGGGGTTATGTTATCTTACCATATGTGCGAATAATTTGCTACTGGCGTAGAACAAATTTAGTTGTTGTTTAACCTAAGACAATAAAGAGGAACATTGATTTCCCGATCTGTTTGTTGTATGAAACAAATGAATTACGAATTCTCGCTATTTAATGGTCCAATGAACATTCTGGATTTTAGAAATTTAAACTAGTAATTTTTTATTTGTTAAAACCCATTATTAATGAACCTAACTATTATACGTAATATAGTAATTTAATTTGTTTAATGAAATAATACCATGCGGGGTACCCGCAAAATGTATGCTTCTTTTGTACTGTACTTGTACACTATGTCGTTAACGTAAGTAAGATTCGATTTCCTAAATAATTTTAAATCAGTTCCTCTTGCCTATTGGGGAATTATGCTTTTGTTCAATTAATAATTGCGAACGCCGGTTGCGTTGACTAATGTTTATATTGTTTATAGAATTTAAGGCGAATCGTACCCATCGTTATTTATTCACAGATTAGCTATGTTAAAATGTTAAAGCGAAGAAGTTAATTATATAATCTGTTTTATGCTCAATTTTTCTGTTCATATTTCGACAACGTAAATCTTAACTAAACCTATAAAGCTACAGTGTGCATACAATAAATGTAAGATCGATCCAGTAAATTGCTAACAAAGAGAAAGTTATGTCATTTGTTTTCAAGTTAAATTTAAAGCTTTCCTGATAGCAACTTTATTAACAATTAAATTACTAACCGTCTACAGGGTGGTCTAATTTAGCATCCATTCTTGAACTATTTACCTTAAGTATATTACATCCTAAATTTTTATACAGCATCAACTAGAACTTAAATTCTTATAGACATTTCATACCACTTTAATATATAAAGCGTATCAAAAACCTCACACTTTTCATTTTTTTATTTTCATAGTTAAAAGTAGATCTGGATCAATAAACTACAAGAAGGGGGCCTAACCCGCATTTTAATAATAAGTCAAAACCTTGTAAAATGCCAGAGCTGTCACAAATAGTGGGCACTTTCAGTTTAGCACATTTTCTTTCAGCTTTATCCTGTATATGCATTACCATAGAAGGGTCTGTCTCCGCTCTAAAGGTAGGTCTTAACATCTCGACATACAGGGTGTTCCTACAAACATTGCCTGGTAGCAGTCATTGACTTGGGAGCAGTTGCGCCCACCTTTACCGATTTTGTCTTAACCCTACAGCACTCAGCCTCGAAAGTATCGATGAACTCCGTCTCGCCCACACCACTCTATGCCGGCTGTGGTTGAATACTCGTGATTTTACTTGCTGTACGCGTTACTTCTAATTTAGCCTGTGACACGTTATATGTGTATATAAAGGTGAAAATGTCAGCATACAATGTGTAGGATAAGCTAAAAGAGATGTTTGCAGATGTAGAATTTACTAGGTGGATGAAACTGTTGTGATCGCTTATTTCAACTAAACTTGAAAATTGTGACTTGTCCTCTTACGTCAATCAGGTAATATAGATCTTACGACTGCGAAGCACAGAATTCAAAACTCGCGATGAATGGATAGGATCATTGCTTCTAGTAGATCTATCAGAGAAATATTCACCTATGATAATGGTCATGGAATATTCCGATATCAACATCACAACAGATACCATTAAAACAAAACTTCTGGACGGAAAATTTTGGAAATTGTCAAAAGGCAAAAGTATGTAGACAATACTGGTGAAAACTTGCAGAAAAATGTCAAAAGGAAATTATCTGGTATAAATGTAAACCAAGAGGACAATAAATGTCCAGAAAAATTAAATTTTAACAAGCAAAGGAATTTCAACGTTACCAGTGCGAAACTTCTATACGGGCAGTTCAATAACCAACATTTTTATATTGATTCGGGTGTAATCATGCACATGACACCTAACAGAGGGTGGTTAATGAATAAAAAATAAACAGACGTTCGGAAAATCGCAGTGAAAAATAAATTAATAGTTTCGGTTTAGGGTTCGGATGATTTGAACATTGTAACTGTTATAGGATATCGCAACGTTAATGTAACAGTTAAAATAGTTTTATATATTCCAGAACTGACAACAAACTTGCTATCAGTCAGTCAGTTAATCAAAAATGGCAACACCTTGCGCGAGTTGCCAACATGTTTCTCACGCCACGCCATCAGCTAGAATTAACTTCATGTGCAACTCACTGTTTGTATTGCTATATCAGTGCGCTAAAGAACATTTTTGTGACATTTTTTATTAATAGGAAATTTAAATAATTTGTGATGTCAACTTTAGGTTAACTGTTTGACTAATATATCATGCAATAATAATTTTTATACATTGTCCTGTAGTTACGTTTACGTGTTTGGAAATAAAAGTATTATTATTGCTATTAATTATGTTAACATATTTGAATCTAATATTGTAAATAAATAAAATACTGCTAAAGCCGAATTCAAATGCATTTAACCATTCACTGAGATATTGTGATACGTTTATTAACATATATTATTGACATAGCTCACTCTCTATAAGATATTTAGAATAACGTAACCTCAAGTAAGCATTTGGCTATGTTACATAATGATGTAGTCAATGCAAGCTTGAAGCAAATATGAGCTAGTTCTTCTAGTCGCGTAGACGAATTCCTCCTATTAAGCTCTGCTGCTACTAGCACACAGAAAAGGCTTGCCGATTTCTACAAATTTGAAAAAATCTACATCCATATCCGAAACTAATAATTATTGTTTATATATATCTAGTCTTTGGAATCGCTGTTACCTCTTTGGGTGTATAAGTTTTAAGTCTATTATTAGAAAAGCACAATATATGTTTATAGGTGGACGTGAAAATTAAATTTTTGCCAATTAAATGAAAATTTGAGTGGCGTTATTTCAAGAACTGCTTAATTTATACTAACCTCGTACATTTAAATTATTATTTCCCTTTTCAGATGAATCCTGATTAAACGAATGAAATTCCATTGCGTCACTTTTATATTAACATGCCAACTGGCTACTTGCTTACTCACCCTAATGGATTAAGTAAACAACGATTATTGCATGAGTGTACATAATTTTCTGATACCTGGAAAAAGCTCTATCTTCAAAGGATAGACGTGTATCACATTTAATGAAATGTACTAAAGCATGATTCACTAAGCACGCAGCTTTACAGAAAGTATTGCTCATAAAATAATAATCTTAAATTATAATCTACCTATAGTTACATTTACTCACAGGCAGACACGATAGTATTATCTAACACTTTTAATTAAGGAAATTGTATCTTGAAAACAAAAGAACGACATTGTCACTAATTATAATTAATAAAATTTAATTAAATTCCTCTTGACGTATGATTTTTAACAAATATTGCAGTTAGGATAAAGTGGACTTTTTCGAACATTTTAAGTTGTAGTTTGGAATAAGATAGCTCTGCGTTATGTTATACAGTTTCGGTTATAGTAATAACCTAGTTTTATTGGAAACGTCAGGAAACAATTAAGGACCACATTTTCAAACAATGAGTATATATAGATAAGTGTTTTTTTATTCTTGTCATAGTTATTTTAGATTTAATTTCATGTTTGAAAGACTAGCTGCTATTAGGCAAAGTACTAAATCCCTACTAATGTTGATTAGATGATCAATGTTCTTGAATGTTGGGGCAATGCTGTGGTGGGGAATAACTTACACGCTTAGTCTCAAAACTTGGTTATCGACTAGTCTCAATAATGCTTATCGCCATCATTGTTTTAAACAATTGTTGATTGCGCTCTTTATATTAAATCTTATTAGCTAGATTTGTTATGAATGCGGGCGGTCAAAGAAAGAAATAACTGTATTCGATGGTACTATGCGATAAAAAACTTTAAAATGAGAAAGATGTCACAATAATATGGATCCAAATACCAATAGTTTTTGAATCATCAAACCATAACATGTTTTTAAATGAAGACGTAAGGAAACCCGTTGCTCGTTTTAAACCCTTTACTTTCTTCACTTGCTTGTAATAGCTTATTTACGCAAGCTTCTTAGAAAAGCTAAACTAATGGGATTTAAATTGCTATTTTATAGAAAGACGATATTCTGGAACATTCGAGACTATTAAAGAACAAAATTACACAGAATGCTGTCATAAATTTCAACGATATGATTAATTTCTGTGGCTTTGAATTTATTTAGGTACCAATTACAGTAATGGATCATTTCTGGAATTTTTTGAAATTCTGCCCAATCTTTTACAAAATTCTTGTTGTCTCTAATTTTGTTACAGCATAAATCGCTTACCGATAGTAGTATATCGTCAAAGCGTTACTTGTTAGGCGGGAACTTTTAAAGGTGGTATTCAATCTGACAGGATCCTTCTTAGATGGACAATTCAAATCTTCTGCTGCAAAAGTGACCTCGATTATTTATTTCTATGCAGTACAATTTATGCTTCATGTAATTCCAAGACGTAAAGTCGAGTAATTGAAATCTGATCTTCCTAGCAATACAATGCATCCATCTAAACCGATCCACCGATTTACATATTTTTATTCAAGAATTCCCTTGCTAATCGAGAAAAATGAGCATGAAATACATGCTTTTAATGATATTTAATGGTACATCTAATAATAAAGCATTAAGTTTATTCCACCAAAATTCGAAACGCGTCACCATTTAGATGCATTCAGACGAAATGGTTCGATTAAATATCGTCAATTATGCCCACTCACATACGGGTAGTTTCTTAATATAGTTTGTTGAGGGCCTTAATCACCACTCCATGTTATGATGTTTTGGACATCATCGCGAGTGAAACATGTTTAATAGATAAACAAAATTGACGAGATAAAATTGTCACTGTCTTGGATTTGATTCTTCCACTCACTCATGCGATCTATTACCTTGTTTTAATAGATCATGGTCCTTTTGACGGCAAAACTGGTAAAGAAGTATTTTGTAAGGACTTGCCAGACTGGTCCAGTGTTAATATTTATAGCTTAGTCTATTCTCGTAGTGCGAATGGTTAAATCATTTCCTAAGGGTTGCAAGGTACCCTTTTTGGTAATAGTATTACGAGTGGTTCTTAGAACTCCGCTGTAAATCTTACTTTCATTAAGGCAGTCATTTCTCCCAATCTCCCAATGGTCGGTGAACATCTATAGATATTCTTATGTTCGGAATTTCTCATCTAGGATATCTATCAAGATAAAATCGCTGAGCTTCATTGAAATTAAGTTGAGCTCTTCATAACTACATAACTATGTTACTGGCTTTCAGAAAAATAAAGTGCGATATTTTAGAACTAAAGCGAATTCAAATTAATTCTGAAATGTAAATGACCGCTAGAATCATTTGATAGTTGCTATGAGTATCCATAATGTTGCACACATAGATATTTGCAAACATTTATTGTACATTTAAAAAATATCGTAATTTAATAACTCGAAAACGACTGAAATTTGGACCCATGTTTAAGAACATGTATTTCTTAGTTTGAGCCTTATGTTGCACAGTATCGCTCATTGTACTTTCTTATTTGATATCTTGTATAGTACAAAACTTACGAGTGATCAAAAAGAAAGGAGAATTGCAATATTCTTCAAAAACTATTAATTTATTAAATATTTATGGAAACTTTCACAGTTATTATTCATAATTAAAACAATTTTTGGTTTAAACTGTGTAACTTTAATAAAAATTAAACGTTTCG
>JAHWXV010393352.1:0-15249 GCA_024586415.1 Phrixothrix hirtus | reverse complement strand
TGTTATCTGTCAAAAGTTTTAATTTGAATTCAAATAGACAGGTTATGTTTGGTGTCACGTCGGTTGTTATCTGTCAAAACTTTTGACAGATAACAACCGAGTCACTAGAAGTGTTTGTTTGTTACTGCCCCCCTTTATCTAAAGTTTAGTTTGACATACGGTATAATTTTTGCTTCTTAAAGTAAGATAATAAATTATCTTGTGCTATGACCTTACATATTTGTATATTTTGCGACCTCTGTTACCTTTGTTTATAGAAATTGAAAATATATGAAGATTCTTGTATTCCTAATGCAGTTTTATGCATGCAACTTATTGTGGTAATGCTATACTTGTTATGTTTTTATGTTTTTTCTGTGCTTGATAAACAATGTATCCATAAATTTTCTATATTAGTGCAAAATAATTATTATATTGTGTTTCTAAAAACTAATTCTAAGGTTGGGTCCACTGTAGTGGATATTGGTGGGCAGAAAATGGCGAAATATGTTAACACTATTTGCATGTATGTACATCTATAAATAAAATACGCTTTTAGGAATACTAAATGCGCCAAAATCAAAATTTCTTTGGTGCAAAGTCAGCTATTTGAGTCACTTTAGAAAGATCTTCCTGATATTTCTGGTAGTGACGAAGAGAAAAATAAAGGCAAAACGTTTACTGTGTAACTAGTTGATGTATATAACATTGATGAGTAATAAAGGGATCAAGAATCAGATAATTATTAAGTACTACGGCGAAGCCTCCGGACATTGTTGGTTATTAGTTTTTTACCTTAACTTTGATATGTGTGTGAAATAAGAAAAGACCTGCCTTCTCAAAGTCATGGCAAGAGTTTATGCCAAGACTTCTGGGATACACAGTATAACGGAATGTGTAGGCGATGCTTGGAACTGAAAATAGAAGCAAGGTCGAGCAAGTAATACCCTTCAAAGGAAAGTTGAACATAAGGCAGTAGATAAAGGATAGCCGAACTCTTGGGAAACCGAGCTTTATGATTTGTATGGTACGCGTGGTGTTAGGTGCGATTTTCTCTTATACCTAGGTTCAACAGCCGAAATAAATCAGAAACATGCAGAAGTATATGGAGCCTTTGCTTCAGTAGTTCTGAAATAGTCCAAAATAATGACAAATCCTATCAGTTGCATTTTGAGAACATTTTTCAAACTACAGTCTTATGCAGTTTCATCTAACCAGCGAAATACAGACTGCTTGTACGGCGAGAATAAATTGATTCAATAATCCAACCTTTTTCATTAAAATTATGAATCGAAGAGGCTACTGCGATGAGGGAATATAGAATTGTTCACAAATCGTCTTGACCAAATGGTTTGATAACAAATTCATTATGATGCCATCGAACTTTCTATTTATAGGTGGCACCGATACCTGTAAACAGTGTAATAAATATGAGAAAGCATATATGGGTGTTCCTAGATCTAAAATCATCAGGAACTATAATAAAAGTATGGGAAGCGCAGACAAGTTAAATTTATTTGTATCCCTGCATAGAACCTGTATCAGATCTAGGAAACGGACACTGCGGATACTTACCCATATAATAGACGAAGCATGCGTAAAGTCGTGCTGGAATGTAGTGAAGACGCTCGGGGGTCTAGATAAAAAATGTCTCATATTTACTCAGATTTCGATCAGAAATTGCAGAATGTCTGATTTGTGCGGAAAAGGTTCTTTCCATAAGGTGAGATTGGACATCACATACTCATACATCACCTCAAAGTACATGCCGTGGTAATATCGCTACAATAAAAAGAAGAAAACGAGAAATACACCCTGGTATTGATGTACAATTTGATATCGTGGGACATCTACCTGATTTTGATACAAGAAAAATGCCTCCAGAGGCAAATACTCAAATTGCAAATGCAAAACTCATATTTACAGTACTAATGAAGTTCATTTGCGCACTAAAGAAACACAAAGTCATTTTATATTGAATCACACTCACAACTAAATTGTCCTAATAATAATTTTAGTATTTCCCTCTTTTTAAAACAGATTTTTAAAAACAAATACGTATTTGTATTAGTGCGCTGAGTCACCGTATCCACTACAGTGAACGCGTATTTTTTCAAAAGGTATGTATATAGAATTTCTTTACAAAATCAGATGCGATGACAAGATTATAATAAGTTATTATAACAATTTACAATTTTTTTCTTGTTGAAATAAAACCTAATGGCCGAAAGTGACATTATAAATGATTTTCAAAATCAAATTTTATATATGGAAACACTTATCTGAAAATTGAACGGTATTCCCTGATTATCCACCCATGAAGATTTACTGAAACAGTTAAATAATCCCAAATATGGGCATCCTGGGGTATAAGATCCATAAATCATGGTAGCCATTCTACGAGAGATCTGGTTCTAATCCGCTCTTCCGGAAATCTATAATTTAGAAATAGCCGAACTGAATCTTGTTGGAAATGAATTATATTTTAATTTAAATTAATGCAGGTAATAATGCAGCAAAACCCAAATGACAGATTTTCTGAACAGTGGATTGGAAGAAGAGGTCCTATAGGATTGCTATCACGATCTCCGGATCTTATATTTGTGGATTTCTTCCTTTAGGGTAATTTAAAGTCTACAGTCTACAAGATAGAGCCTACTTGTGTTTGCAAATGTGGGATCTGAATTTGAATACCGTTCCTTTTATTTCCTCGAAAATAATGGACGACATTTTGAACACCTTATTGAGTAAAAATTTTGCACTACGTAAATGTAACCTAAGTACGAAAATTACTTTATGGATCATTTGATCACACAAATTGTGTATTTGAGTGCCTTATTGTTAGATACCTTACGAACGCTTTATTCAAACGCGTCCTTGTATGGCGTCAATAGAAAACAATTGTTATAAGCTTTCCATTAATAATGTGTTGTAAGTAGATTTTCATGTTGTGGTTATTGGGGCCGTGGGATTGGGGTGGCGCTATATTTGTTAGGATATTGTGATTTCTCTCACATACCTCCGAAACGGTTTTGAGCATTTTTGATGTGGCTCAGTAGAAACATTATTGGAACTTTTCACAATATCACCATGGATAATGTTTCCGATAATTAATCATTTATCTAATAAGTGACATCAATTAGTGAGATAGGCACACAGTTCAATTACAGAAAGTGTATAGAGTAATTCGAAAGCTGTTCACTGCATTTTGTTATCAGCTTATCACTTAGTAACTATTTACAGGATCTAATCGTTAATCTCCTCTTATCTTAGTGTCTTCTATTGTTCTCAAAAGCATTTCAGCGCATCAACGTAACTCTTATAGTCGCACGGACTCGCCTAGAAATTACGGCAATTGTTGCAATATTTAGCCAGTTATAGAAGAGATTGGTAACAACGTTAGCAGCATGAAGCATGTGAGAGTCCCTTGCAGCAAATGCTGTTTCTTTCTTCATACGCCGCTATTAGCATCACGTTAGATTCACTAACATGTTGAGGGCGCATTTTCTTTAAACGAAGAAATGCCGCATACTTCCATTCATTGAATTGTCGCTTCAGCGTAGTTCTTATAAACATCGTCCATAGAGACGATCTTTATAACGAAGTTTCCATCTTTTCTCTGATGGTGGTGCAGTAAGTCTTGTGCAAAGCGATGCCATTATTGCGCATCGATTATCCGATGAGGTATCCAACACGATGTAATTTTACGGATATCACGAATGCTCTGCATAGTCGCAGCACAGCATAAGGTTGAGTGTGTTGTTGTCACCTCCAGTTCGTCCTAAACGACATTTACATTCATGAAATATTTTTTCACCCATCACACGAATGTAGGATACTTACGGCAAAACTGCATCACCATATACTTCACGCAATTCCTGAAAACACCATGACTACTTGCAAATTCAGTTTTTATCCACGTACATCGTAAACCAATTTTTAAAGCGTTTTGATACTCTAACTCTACTTTATGACACTGCATTATTTGCACGAATAACGTACAACCGCTCGCACTCCCCACATTCGCTTATCTAGCAGGCCAATGCGTACTGCGAGCACTTTCGCACTTGCTGACTCATGACTTTTGCGTCACGGCAGTGTTGCCGCTACCTTTTATCCAATTTTTGTAAGTAGTTACTAGTGATAGCTATAATTGCCAAAAATCCAAATACTGTTGTTTTTCAAGTTCATGATACCAACTACCACGTAAGTAAACAATTAAAATACTGCAAGAAAATAGAGTAAACATCGTTTACTTTTTTATTGCTACGGAACTCAGCATCTTTACTTGAGAGATTACATTTATATGGTCAAAGACCAATAAAATATACTTTCCCTAATTGATCGGGTTTACTTAAACTCGTTGACTTTTAGCTGAAAAATGCCTTATTCCAATCGCCTGTGGCATATGCACACAATTACAAAGAAGTTTGGTATTAAATTAATGAATCAATTATATAACAATATTTCGAGTTATTTTTAATTAGGCAGTAATATTTCCTTACTAAATGTAAATGGCCCTCGAATACAACAACGTTTATTAGATTTAGGGAACGCAATTTAAAAATATACATCAAAGACATTTTAGTATTATGTACACAATCTATTAATCTATATAACAAGTGAAGTTGCTTTATTTTTCATAAAAAATTCTTTAAGCATTGCTTCAGACAAAGTATTTTATCTTGCAGTTAATTTAAGTAGACCGCAGTACCTTATCTTAATTAGTTTACAATGTAGTAGCTCCTATAAAGCAAATTTTATAAAAAGTATACTAGAAGGTATAATAGTGTGTAATTACTAAATTAATTAACGATCAATGAAATTTCTGACAGATTTTACAATAAGATTCCCAAAACATTGCGTTTGTGTATTCTATTTGAACTAATCTGTGTAATGACTTGAATTGAAAGTAATTATTCCCACGAGTATCCTGAAAGTCCCTAATTTGAATCATGTTACGTAGCATTCTCTTTCGATTTACGGAAATAATTAAAAAACAATTTGATATACGTAGCTCCTTAAAATTTCCTTGTTTACAAATCTAATGAATAATTTGGGGAAAAAAGCACTTGTGGCTACGTTTATTTATGGCGCTTAACATGGTTTTATCGAGCTCCGGCATAAAGCGGAAGCTAGCTAACCTGATTATCAGCAAATTGTGTTGTCTAGCATACTCAATTAATGTATTCTTCACAATTAACTCCACATCAAGGTATAAATCTGGGGGGTCAGGATAGCTTCTCGAAGGCATCACATACTGTAGTGTAATTGTTTTAATATCAAAGGTGACCCTATTAAGCTGCAATAACATTTTAGTCGTTAACCGATAAACGCTTTTAGATGTTAATTTTCCTAAATGGCCTGTTCGCCCTTTAAAGATAAACACATTATTACTTGGAAAAGTTACAAAAGTAGCCTAATAGTATTTAATTTATTATTTAATAAAATCACTTGTAGTAGAAGTACTCTTTATTACCAAATTAATTGCAAACTTTCAAAAAATGTACATCTCTCTAGAATATTAATTGATTAGTTGAACACATATTGCAGCAAACAAATAAACGTTACTAATTATAAGTACAATGAATACAGCATTTAATAGATTGATCTTATGAATTTGTCATCTACAGACTGAGATATGCAAAGAAAATTTGCAATTAACATTAGTTATTCTAAAATTATATAAACTAGTCAATAAACCTAAAATTGTTTGATGTCAGTAGAAACAAAATAAATAACTTTTATCAAGGTAAACTTTAAACGGTTGCATAAATTAGTAAGACAACTGTATTTAATGGTTCGCTGCCGACCCTAATTGATGTGGCGGTTAGCATGTCTGCCTCTACACCCGATCGAGGTCGGTAAATTTTTCAACGACGAAAAATTTAAAAAACACGCCTTCTACTCGAATATGGAAGTAAAATCGTAGGTCCCAAGTCAATGTGAAGTTTGGTACGTTAAAAATCTCCTCCAGATTCGGAAACATTCTAGTGTGCACGGCGAATTGACTATATAACAATTCTAGTCCATCTGTTTACTAAAAGATGAATCCTGATCACCAATTCCCACTGTATGGCTAAAGGGGGTGCGTTTCGAAATTGAACAGTTGCCCCAACGTTGACATCACAATTTCATCATTTTGTTTCAAAATTCAACATGTTGCAATGGTGTATACCAACATACTGTTCCAAAATTAATGATGTAATAGCTTGATGCAGCATCAGTTCCGTCGTACTTTGAACTTAGTTTTTCTGATGGACTAATGATGGGAGAAAACAGCTGTTCCCGCGTAAAGTTGTTTATGCCTAAATTCGATTTGTGCCTAAATTAAGAACTTAAGGTTACCCATATAAAATTAAATTAGTGATCATAAGTGCTTAAAATAACTTTAGGAATTGATATAGGTAAATTGAATATTGCAGATAACCTGATAGAAATAAGTTTATTTCAAAAAGGCAAACAATTGTTGGCTAATGTACTCATGGAGCTTTATCAAACCCCAATTAAGATATATAACATACATAGTATTGGTAATTGTAAATGATTGAATAAGTTTTTATAAATAATAAATACTTAGAAGCATATGCGCAATCATTATTTTTACAAGAATGTAATAGTAATGAGGAAGGTTCTACTGCTAAAATATTGGAATAAAAACCTGTAATTAATACAAATGCCATTTTTGTTACACAAAATATGGAGCTTTTGTGATTTTTTATTTGTACAATAACATAGCTTGACATTGAAATGTTTTGGTTATGAATTACAAAACAATGCCCATGAATGCACAACACATTCATCAAAATCGTTCCTAAATTTCTAATGACAATCACAATCGGCTCAATTAACCTAGCGGCACCACGACCGAATTTCCTATTCTAACTCTAGCACCAAACCTACTACGGCTAGCGCCAGCTAGCGCCAGCTAACGCCAGCTAACGCCATCAAAGCCAGAGATAGCGCCAAAATATTTGTAAAGTTATAAACAATTAAAGTTTGGTGCTGCTAGGTTAATGCTTTTTGCCATAGCAACTAATATTATTGAAGCTCTAGCGCCAAGTTATATTGACTTAGCGCCAGCTAGCGCCACCAATTTAAGAGAAAACTTACGCCATGGTTGAATTTTGCCAAAATATTTTGAGCAAATATTCGCCTGAGCTAGCGCTAGCTATCGGCGTTAAAATAAGAGCTAGAGCCACAATAGTTTCTGAGATAAAGCCAATTGAAGAAAAAGGAAAAAGTTCACCATGGTTGAATTTTGCCGAAATATTTTGCATACATATTCGCTTGCGGTAGCGTCGTCAAAATAAGAGCTAGCGCCATATTGGTTTCCGAGATAAAGCCAATTGAATAAAAACGGAAAATTTATACCAGAGTTGAATTTTGCTGAAATATTTTGCATGCATATTCTTCTGAGCTAGCGCCAGCTAGTGCCGTTAAAATAAGAGTTAGTGTCACTACCGTTTCCGAGATAACGCCAAGGGCACTTGTTGTGGCGAATTTAGTTATGAATCTGCATGACCGTGTGCCTCTTCTAATTTCCTGCAGTATTTAACAGACTCCCTTACATCTTAATAAAACCAAAAATATGATTTAATATATAAAGCGTTGCATTTTAAGAGGATTTCTATTCGATCATGTACCGTAAAGTGACTGGGATCTGTCCAGAAGTCGCGGGTTCGATCACCGCCCGTGGAAAATTTTTCTAAAAATTTAACTACTCTAAATATAATTATCTCATACTTCTTCGCATTTAACTAAGCTTCTGTCGACAATTAGGCAGTTTGAGCCGTGTAATTTAATTTATACACTACCTTTTCAATATAAATAATTTATATTGAAATTTTTCATTTGCTAGCTCTCATTTTAGCGATGCTAGCTCAAAAGAACATGTATGTAAAATATTTCGGCAAAATTCAAACATGGCGAACTTTTTCCTTTTTCTTTAATTGACCGTAACTTGGAAAAGGTAGTGCCGCTAGCTCTTATTTTAACGGCACTAGCTGGCGCTGGCTCAGAAGAATATGCATGCAAAATATTTGGACAAAATTCAACCATGGCGAACTTTTTCCTTTTCTTCAATTGGATTTCTCTCGGAAACAATTGTGGCGCTAGCTCTTATTTTAATGGCGTTAGCTGGCGCTAGCTCTAAAGAATATGTAAGCAAAGTATTTCGACAAAATTCAACCATGGCGAACATTTTTGCTTTTTCTTCAATTGACCCTATCTCGGAAACTGTAGTGGCGCTAGCTCTTATTTTAGCGGAACTAGCTGGCGCTAGCTCTAAAGAATATGCATGCTAAATATTTCGACAAAATTTAACCATGGCGAACTTTTTCTTTTTCTTCAATTGGTTTTATCTTGGAAACCATTGTGGCGCTGGCTCTTATTTTAACGGCGCAAGCTGGCGCTAGCTCTAAAGAATATGTATGCTAAATATATCGACAAAATTCTTCCATGGCGTAAGCTTTCTCTTTTTCTTCAATTGACTTTATCTCGGAAACCGTGCTGGCGCTAGCTCTTAAATTAGTGGCGCTAGCTGACGCTAGGTCAATATAACTTGGCACTAGAGTTTCAATGATATTAGTTGCTATGGCAAAAAATCATTAACCTAGCGGCACCAAATTATAATTGTTTATAACTTTACAAATATTTTGGCGCTAGCCCTGGCTTTGATGGCGCTAGCTGGCGCTAGCCATAGTAGGTTTGGCGCTAGAGTTTGAATAGGAAATTCAGTCATCGTGCCGATAGGTTAATGTAGCCATCACAATTATACAGGACGATGTAAATGTTGAGTAGTTACATCTTATGTTGAATTTCGAAACGCGCCAAGAGTACATTGTTGCTAGTCAATTCAGCAACTATAACTTGACAGTTGACATTTAAATGACTTAATAGTTTTAGGTTGACATAACCAATAACGTCAAAAATTGATATAATCCAAATGTAAGGTTTTTATGAACGTATACAACGTTGCCAATTATTTGTGTTTTTCGCCAAATTCCTTGAAGTTCCTTTAATTATTTTTAAAATTAATATACGTTATAATCGAATTTATATAAATAACCACAGCAGACCAGCATAGCATTCTTAAGATACATACGAGGTTAGTCAACTTCATTCCTAAACACCAGAAAAATAGTGAAATAATTCCATCCTTGTTACACCTGCCTAAATGACAGAAAAGCATAATGAAATAATTTTGCTGTACTTACTTCGTACTGTTGCTGTATTTCTAGTAATGGACGTCTTGTAACGTATACCCATTCTAAAATTTTCTATTTCTTACAGAAAGGATCGTTATCTTTTTTCATGTACGAAACCATTATTTCACTAACTTCGTCCAAAAACTAGTATGTACGTGATTATATAAAGAAACACACAAACTACGTCATTTTTGTTAGTCCCAGTTAGAGTTATGTATACGTTTATTTAGAATATCCCTGGTTTTTGTAAATGAGGGGCACTTTTGGTACCTTGCCAACAATTATTATGTATGCAGTAATTACATGTGAGTGCCTAGAAAATAATGTTGTGGTATATGCGTAGTGGAGCAACCAATAGATTTTTTATCGGTTTAAATGATAAATAATGTCATATGTAAAAGATGATTATGCTATATTAGCTATGGTATTGTAATTTTGACGTCATCTCGAACGTATAAATCAATATTTTAGTTTCACTTTGATTTAAGTTAAAATACATATGTGTTTATTCTGCAGCCACTGTATAATTTGCAGTTCTTCATTAGTTAATAGATATGTCTAATGCAGGTCACGTGAATGATAGAGTGACTTTATTGGGTGACTTGAATGGATGGGTGGGAGTAAGAAGAGAAAACATACATCGTGTAATTGGTTCTTACGGCGATCCTAGAACGAATGAGAATGGGGAAGCGTTAGTTGGACTTTGCTTAGAAAAGAGAATGTTTGTATCGAATACGTGATTTAAACACAAGAATATCCATTTGTATACGTGGCAACGAAGAGAGTCTAGAAGCATTATTGATTTAGTTATTTATGATGAGAGGTTACGTGAATTGGTAACGGTCACACGAGTGATGAGGGATTCTGAATGGGGGATGGATCATTTTCTGGTAAGAATTGAGCTTGGTAAAAAGTGGGTATATAAGAAGAAAGCAGTTGCAAGAATGACTAGAGTGAAAGTGGAAAAAATTGCAGAGGATAATGCGAGAGAGGAATATGTACAAAACCTAGAGAAGAGAATGTTATCAGAAGAATCTGAATAGAAGTATGAAATTGAAAAAGGTGGCATCGAATGTGCATGGAAGAGGTTTAAAGACATATCGATAGAGTGTGCAACTAAAGTATGCGGAGTGAGTACGATTGGAAAGTCAAAAAAGAAGGCATGGTGGAATGAGGCCTTGAAAGATGCAGTAAAGGATAAGAAAGAGATATATAAGATAATGATTGGAACCAAAGATAAAAACAACAGAATGGGCCTACTGAAAGTGTATCGGATTAAAAAGAAGCGCGCAAGCGTGAAGGAGAGTTAGGAAAGTCTGATGGTGAAAGAGGCAGTAAGAATGCAGAATGCTTTTTGATGGTAATAAAAGATTATTTTAGAAGTAGGTAAGGAATGCAAATCAGGGCGAAGGGAACTGAGTAAACCGACTTCGGAGTAGCAAGAATGAAATAGAGTGAGATGAAAGTAAAGCTATATTGCGTTGGAAATAATATTTTAAAGGGCTGTAGGACAACAGGGATACCGGGATAATTGTGAATATGGGAAATGCTGGAATAAATAAAACCCAAGAGGGGACGAAGTACGAAGTACAATACAAAGGTTTAAAAATGGGAAGGCTGCTGGAGTAGATGAAGTTACAAACAAAATGTTAAAGTATAGCGGTATGAAACTAGGGAATGGTTGTGCACACTATTTAATGCTCGTGTTCAATTAGTAAGAGTGCTAGAGGACTGGAAGAGTTTTATAATCGTGTTTGTGTACAGAGGCAAAGGTGGTAGGTGTAAATTCAAGAACTACAGAGCTACAAGTTTATTAAGTATAGCTGGGAAGGTGTTCGGTAGAATTATAATTGACAGAGTTCGCATAAATACTGAAAGGAAGATATGGGATGTACAGTGTGGCTTCAAGCCTGGACGAGGGTGCGTTGTTCAAATGTTTAGTTTGCAGAAAATGGCCGAAACGTTTTTGCATGTTAATGTATTGTACGTTTGAGGATTTAGAGAGAGCGTATGATAGTGTGAATAGATGCAAGTTATGGGCAGCTCTAACTGAGTATGGTGTAAAGGTAGAACTACGGAACGGAAGAAAAGCATACATGAGAGTAAACAGTACGGTCAGTGAGTACTGTGAAATTGAGCAAGGTGTGAGACAAGGATGTGTGATGTCTCCTTGTTGGTTTAATATATTTATGGATAAATGCGCGAGAAGTGCATTTGAAGACTTGAATGGTATAAATATAGGCAGCAAAGATGTAAAAGTGTTGATGTATGCAGATGATGCAGTACTAGTATCTAAAACTATGAGCCAAATGCAAGGATTGTTGAATAAATTTGTAGAAGTGAGTGAAGAAGTTGAATTGAAATTCAATAGTGGCAAAACAAAGGTAATTGCTTTCAATAGGAGAGGTGACAAGGAAATATGTCAGCTGATGTTGAGTAGCGAGATAGTTGAGCAAGTGGACAAGGTTGTTTACCTTGGCAGAATGTTTGCAAATGATAGGCGAGGAGATCTGAAATTGAAAACAGAGTGAATGCAGGCAGGAGAATAATTGGCAGTATGTGATTGGTAACCAAGTATGAACAGTTATGTATGGGATTAAAGAAGACTGTGTACAACAGTGTATTTATTCCAACTGTTTTGTATGGCAGTGATACTTGGCTATGTTAGAAGAAGCACGTGAGTAAAATAAACGCCATAAGTATGAGGTTCCTAAGAGCTGAATATGGGAAACTAGACGTGACAGAGTAAGGAATGCATGGGTGATGGATACGTGCCAGGAGAAGGAGACACTGCCTGAACTGTACGAAAGAAGTGCGTTAAGATGGTTTGGACATATGGAACGAATGAGTAATGAATGATTATCAAAGAGAATATATGAGTCAGGTATGAATAGAAAACTAGGTAGGGGTAGACCGAGAAAGAGATGGCTGGATATGATCGAAGAAATTGTAAAAGAAAATGTAATAAAGAGCACAATGAATAGGAGAGCTTGCCAAAAACGTTGTATGAATTTAGTTGAAGCAAAAGAAATGCGTAAGGACAGAAAGTAATGGAGAAAAATATGGAATCGGTGATAGTAGATATAGTAGGATTGTTGTGTAATAGTGGAATCTTGTGGATACTGTATATGACTGGAAGTTGTAGTAGCGATATAGGTGATAGTGGTTAATGCGTAGGTGCATGCAGTGGTTAAGAAGGTGGAGGCTCGGTATTGGGTTTTGCCTACCCCGCTAAGAGAATGGCATGATGATTGGTAGTAATACTAGTATATGTCTGATAAATTTTAATTTTATTACAAGTTAGGGTAATTCTGGAAGTAAGCATTTCAGGATGTCGTATGTAAAAATTATAATTATTTTTGTAATCAGTATATAATCTGCCAAGTTGATGTGATTCAAACAATTAGCTGAAGCTATTGGCAATCTTAGGGAAAGGAGGTTAGGCTACGTTCAATCACTAGGTAATTGAGGTTTCTCCTAACACTGACGTTGCATAGGTTATTAGAATTAGGCAATTTTTCATCATCATCCTTTGGGTAATAGATTAGGAATTTGCCTCCAAATCCTAGCGAAGCTGCATCCCTCCTGACGAAAAAGTAATTCGATTTAACGATGATATTAGTGGAGTTATTTGAACGATTTAACTAATCTGTAGTCTAATTATATTTGCAACCCCAATTTGAGCTTAAACGGATGTTACGTTCAACTTTTTCGTTACACAATCACAATTTCGTTCTTCTTCCAATCGCGTATGTAATTTCTATTTACACCGAAAGTGCTTGATACAGTAGGATTATACCTCTTTTGTGATTGAATCACTTGATATTTAAAACTAGAATTATGCTTCGTTCATTTGAAAAGAGCCATTTCATCTTCAATCCTTATAAAATATTCAAATTATAATCATATTCACAATTCGTAATGAACACTGCAATTAATTTTCCAGATTTGTACATTAAGCATTTATTTTAGACAACATTTAGTACAAGGATTAAGCAATAGCATTTAAATCTGTATTTAGAAATGACCTCTTATTAACGCTACTTAACTAATTTACAAAAAAGGAATGCAGGTTAGGACAAATGCTTCTCTAAGAATATAGATGCGTGTTATACGTAAACATATAAATGATGGATAAAACTTGCTTGAAATTTTGACTACGCTTCTACACTATACTACGTGGAATGATCTAAACCCAAGGAAGAGAAAATGTTAAGAGAATACGGAGGCAAAACAATTTTATTATCCCGACAACTGGAAAGGCACATGGCTAATTCGCGTACATCAGAGATTTGGCAGTGGGGTGCAGATTTGGTTATCGATAGATAAAAGGATGTATATTAACAAAAATAAAGAAAGTCTAGTACCAAAGTCAAGTAAATTAAACCGAACGCCAATCATTTGTAGTAGAAATCGAGCGACGCATATACGAACGACAAAGTATGCATCACCCTAAATTTAGTACTGCAACTAAAAAGACTACGTTCAGGAACTAACGAGATTTCACATAAAGGTATAAAATATTTAAGCGCAAAATTTCATAGTTTAAGAAAACGGCAAAATACAATGTATATAAAACTTCCGTCCAAGCAAAATTAATAATAATCGGGCTGAAAAATGTAATTACCTGACAAACATAGAGTAAAAGCTGCCATCACAAAAAAGACACCAATGCATCCGTTGTAACGTATGGAGGATTTGGTGAGCGACAGAACATCCAAAACTAGAAAAAGAGAAATCTTATCTTTGTTGCCTCATGGCACCCAACTAACATATTGTTGATGTATGACTGGACTCGGATAACCTTTTCAAACGGCAGGTTAAAAGCATATCACATGTCTTGTAAGTTAAATTATGGGCTCACATGCTTGAAAATTAAGCGACACATTTTGGTGTGACAAATTGCAACGCAAATTTTTACTTTTCCGAGTCATATGCTTTATTTTTTAATGGTAAGCTTGTAAGTATTATGCAACCTTAATGTCGAATAAAGTAATGGGGGTACTCTTTTTAATTGGAGTTTTAACCAAAATGGTGATTGTACTATAGCGGCTGAAATAAAAGAAAATTATAGTTTTAAATTCAATTCAATATATGCGATATTCGCTGAGGAAGCCGATATATCACGTTATTTAAAAGTAGGTTCCCAGTTTTAAATCGCCATTGGTTTGCTAATTTTTGAGATGCCATAAAAATAGAAACGCCATTTTGTTTGCGAAGGAACGGGGTTTTATTATAAAAAATAATAAATGAGAAAAAGTTAAAGATTACAACCTCCTTGCTGTTCAATGAGATATGGTTGTTCTACTATGCTATGAATTGGACTGTAAAGTGCATTAAGTGAAATGCTTTCAATGACATGTGATATGGATTGTTTTAATTCCTCACGAGTAGTAGGTCTACTAAGAAACACTCTTTCTTTGAGGTAACCCCATAACCAATAGTCAGCTGGATTAATAACTGGTGACCTAGAAGGCCATCTGCTTGGAAAACGTCTGCTAAATACACGATCACCAAATATGTTTCTTAATAGTGCTTTTACGGCATTGTGTATGTGAGGGGGTGCGACATCGTGCATACAAACAATATTTGCGATATCATGATTCTGTAATGCTGGTATACAAAGCTTTGCAACATTCGAAGATATCGCTGCCCATTCACCGTTACTGTTTTAATTTGTCCATTTGCCATTTGTTCGTAGAAATATGGACAAATTAGAAAGTTAGATACAAAGCAATACCAGACAGTAACCTTGACATCAGGTAATCCTTGTTGAATAATTTGATTTGGATTAGTTTCTGCCCATATCCAGCAGTTATGTGTGTTAACGTCTCCATTTAATTTAAAATGTGTTTCATCTGTCCAAAAAGTTTTGTCTAGCCATTGAACACTATTTTAAATTTTTGTTAACACTTGCAAAGCGAAAGTGACACGAAAATCCTTATTTTGTGGTTTGAGTTCAAAAAGCATTTTCATTTTGTATGGATTCAACTTAAGCTGCCTTCTCAGAATATATATATATATATATATATATATATATATATATATATATATATATATA
>JAHWXV010393246.1:0-11279 GCA_024586415.1 Phrixothrix hirtus | reverse complement strand
ATATATTACTTTTTTGAGCTCTTGTATTGTTTAGCTTCAAGTTATAATGTTTTCATTTAACGTACTACCATAAGATATACCTTGTGCTATTATATAATAAATTTGTCAATATTACATTGAACAGTGTCAATGAATTTGTAAATGATCCAATTCATATGCGACTGGGCTCGTACATTCTAATCTTCTTAAGCACATTACCATTGTCGTTGAGTTCAAAGTTGATACAAAGGGTTGTAACTTATCATCTTATTTGCTTAAAAACGTCAATTTGAATTGTATATTTTGTGTGGTGAAAGTTTAACTAATAAAGATTTTTTCTGATACTGTAAATAAAATTCCTAATTTATTTAAAATTATGGTTAATTGTAATTTTGCTTTTTAAGCAGCTGTATAATATAAGTCGGTGAAGTTAGCACGCCTATCAGAGGCACTAACGAAAACTTTTCAGTCAATCGTTAATGATTTGTTAGTATTTCTTAGTGCCACAATAAAAAAATTTGCCACGCCAAACGTTTTCGAAAAAACGACAATTCAAAATGGCGTGCTAACTTCAGGCTTCGTTGAAAGCACTAAGGAATTTTTTTTAGAAAATCGTTAGTGCTTATTGGTGCTTTATTAAAAAAATTTACCACACCAAACGTTTTCGAAAAAACGACAATTCAAAATGGCGTGCTAACTTCACGCCTCCTTGAAAGCACTAACAAAATTCTTTTAATCAATCGTTAGTGCTTCTTAGTGCCTCATTAGAAAAAGTATATGTAGGAAAGTAGTTTTGGATATAAAATTACCAAAGAGGACCGTCCGAAGCGATGTTCGCGGAACAGACAACGCGAACACAAAGTTAAGTATAAATAAGACGCTTTCACGAGCTGCAGATCAGTCTTCGTATGAGACTATGTACGGGACATTGTCTAGTGCAAAGACCGTAAAAGCTTTTCTAGAAAGTCAAGCTATTGTGTTATTAATTTTTACAGCGAGATTGACGCAATTTCCATGGGATTGGTCCAGTCTGTTAAAATTCTAATTGCCGTTCATATCATAAAACCGTTGGGAGATGCCGTATGCTAGAGATCTAAATACAGAGATTCTAGAACGACGCTCTAGCATTCGTTGCCCTGTAACGAAGATAGACCGAGTTTAGAATAATCTAACCTCGGGAACTCTCGTAACTGAGTGTTCCTGGTGTTGCCACCGCCGGATTAACAACTAAACCCTCTTTAGATCAATTAGGAACAAGTTGCTCTGTAACTGTTCGTGAACGATGCCAAGCGTCCTTCAGAGTCGTCGTGCGTGGAGTTGTAGCGATAGCCGACGCCAGTCTACGCTGTACCGAAATCATTCACCGTACGAAACAGTCCGTCGTTTCCAGATGTATTGCTGGGTTTCGATCTGCGAACGACACTTTTTCGGAAGAGACGTTTAGAGCTTGCTGTGTGGCATCCTTAGTTGCGAGTACACGCTAACGCATCAACTCGACCGCCCCGGTACGAAGTACGCCCCTGGCTGCCACTGAAAGCGACGCGCGTATGCATAGACTTCAAAGCATGCTGCCGATCCGTACATTCATAAATACCAGGAGAACAGAATTTGACCGAGTCGAGGAAATCTGTGCCCGCCGCTTGTCAAAACGCCGTATCAAAGTCACATCACCGTGGTCTTATGACCTTCATGCGAATACTGTCTTAATATACGTATGCAAGTAGTTGTAAATAATTTGCTTTGCCTGCTATCAGAGATTTATACTTATATTTATTTTGTTACCGAACCAGAGTGATTTTAATTTTGAGTTTTGCTTATGTTCTAATTATCAATTAATTTTTGTAAGTAAATCATTGTTGTTACACATCTTTTTAATTCCGCTGACGACCGGAATGACCATTGAATAAAGTTTGTTACGTGACCGAAGTTCGACCGACGTCATGTGCACAAACGACATCCACCGTAAACTAGTTATTTCACCAACATCCTACCTGTTAGACTTGTTGATACGAGTGCCGCCAGGACCACTAAGAGCTATGTTAAGAACCACCCCCACACGACTAAGAGCTACTACCAGCTAGAATGCAAGTTCTTTATTCTTTATGCAGTTTTCACTAAGGACTGAAACGTCACACTAGGTGGGCATGAGTTCATATTTCGGCATAATTGTGTTACATATAGTGCTAAATATGATTTCGTGCTGTAAAGTAAAACGTTGGATATTTCGTTTAATTAGGTTTTGTTTTGTAGTTTAATATTTTAGCAAATCCTTATATTTAAATAGATCATTATAATATGATTTCTCTTACATAATTTTATATCTTATTTCATGTCTAATTTTAGGATGAGACTTTATTTGCAGAATATAATTATTTATGTATGTTATCGACGGTTTGTAGATCATATTTCTAGAAGGTTAAATTTAAAATGCAATACTTAACGAATTCTATTTATATTAAGCTGATACCTAAAGTTGAAATGGTTTGTTCGTCTTTTAGTTAAATATTACTTTTCTAGAATTTCTCAATTATTAATTATGATTCCCTTATATATTATTACCAGGGGCGAATGCAAAGTTTATTTACTGTTTCAAATATACCGTTGCTCCGTACATACCGAGGTATATTTAAAGTTCTCGATTTAATGTAAAAATAATATTTAATAAGAGGTGATAAATTAAAAGTGAATTACAGTCGGACAATTAAATTAAATTGGCACGAATAGAAAATTCGATGCAGCTTACGTCGAAATACTGATTAACCACTTGGGAACTCACTAGTGATGAGGTGTTTCAAAGGGGTGTAAAACTAACGTCAATGGGTCCTCAATTTCATGCTGCAATAGCCAAAAGTCCAACGTTTAATGTTTTCCGACGCTATGCGCAAAATAAAATGCGACGCGAATGAAATTAACTTTATAATCCTTATTCCTTTTTAATGAACACGACAATGAATAAAATATTTTGGTTACAGGTTATAAATAAATGGAACACTTAATGAAATTTATAGATAGTATTAGCGTTTGACTTTCATTGAATAATGAAATGCGTCTCATTCATGTCCCTTATCTGCAAAATAGTATACGTCGAACTTGTTAAAATAACTATGTGTATTTATCTTGTTCTGTTTAAATATCAAATGAAGAAGCAAACTGCACGATGTACCAACATAAAATTTTCAGTAATAGGCGCCCGCATGACAGTGATAATGGCAACCATTTTTATTTTAACACACGAATTTGTACTTTATGTTTCAAACGTACGAGAACTGTTCAATAATAAAAGATCATAGTTATTTACTGCCACAATTTTTGCGGTAAAATTGTATTCTTGTGTTACAAGGTTAGAATAGCGACTTGTCTATTAGGTAATAAACAACTATGTTCGTTTCAGATCCGATTGTGAGCTAAACAGTTGGGCAGGTTCAGTTTCGCCCATGGAACATTGAGTTATACGTGAATAGCAGTATGAGGCTATGAAATTTTGTCTGTCTAAAGATATCGGGTGTTGTTACAAAAACCTTGTAGAGAATTTATTCTTCACTATACTAATGTTTGTTGATGGTGTAATATGTTCAAAAATGGGAACGGGTCAACATCGAAAATGGTGCCTCCAACCAGAGCTCTAACGGAAGCAAACATCAATAACGCTGCTGCGATTATACGAAAGCATTGATGAATCATATTAAAAGAACTGTCCAAAATCCTGAATATTTCATTAGGCTCCTTCCATACTTCGATAAGGGTAAAACTGTACATGAGATGTGTTTGTGTGCGGTGAGTTCCAAGACTACTTACTCCCAAGAAACGTGCAGGTTTTTGTAGAGTTCAAAAGAGTGATATACAAAAACGGCGAAGAGTTCCTTTCGAGGGTAATAACTGGTGATGAAACGTGGCTACACTATTTTGACCTTGGGAGTAAGCAACAAAGTTCAGTGTGGAAAACTTCATCATCACCAACACCAAATCAAGTCAAAGCGGTGACATCCGCCGGTAAAGTTATTTAATGATTTGATGTCCAAGGCATGGTTTGCCAACATCTTATTGCAATAAATGACTGTAACAAGATATATTTAAAAGTCTGCTAAACATTTTGAAGGTCGACATCTACGTGCAACAGAGTGGTCGTTATATTATGATAACGCACGGCCCCACATTGCAAATGAAATGGTAGAAAAAAGAAGACACCTGAAGGACGACCTGACTCCGGTCGCTCAACAAAAATGGCGACCAGAAAATGTTTCGAACCCCTTTCTGACACAAAACCGGAGCAAGAAACTGAAGCTACAACAACTACAGTCCCGAAAAGGAGTACTATGAGGAAGGTGGTGAAGAAGATACCTCCCATACGACTTAGAAACAAAGAAGAATAGTCAAGCATAGTAAAGCGACTTGAAAGTGAAAAAATTAAACCTAGGGCAGCCATCAGCCCTACGCATAAGAATACAACCTGAGTGGGAATCCGACTACAGGAAAATAAGAGACATTTTCAATGATGGGGAGCTCCCCTATCACACGGAAGACAAATAGTTGAGAGTAGTAATTAGGTGACTGCCTGAAAGCATCGCCGACTAAGAAATTAAAGCCGATCTGATCAGTAAAGGCTTTGAAGTAATGGTCGTAAAGAGAATACGTAGCGGGAAGGACAAAACTCCTCCTCCGCTAAACTTCGTCGAGATTAAGAAGTCGACATCGTTCAAGACAATCTGTAACATGGCAGAGGTCTTGTACATTAAAGTCAGAGTAGAGGCGCCCAGAAAAGGCAGGAGGGGCACAATCTAGTGTTACCGATGCCAGCAATTTGGGAATTAATAGCGGTGCTGCAAAGCGGGCCCTAAGTGCGTCAAGTATGCTGCGCTAAAGGGCGCAAAGCACCGCCCAAATGCATCAACTACGGTGGTGGCCACGCCGCCAACTACAAAGGGTGCTTCAAGTTTCCAAGCCTGAAGAAGGCGAAAGAGCCAACCACAGCGGTTGAAAATAAACCCAGAAACACCTTATCGTATGCGAAGGCGGTGAAAGACCCAGCCACCCCCGCCCAACCAAGTGCAATGCCGTTCAATGTAGAGAACGTCACAAAAGCGGCGGCTATAATTCTGGAAGCCGTAAAGGACGCCGCTAGCTTTAGTGAAGGCGTCTCAAAAATCCTGCCTCGTCTCCCGGACATACTAGCGGTGTTTGAGGCGGCGCCCTAAAATCCATGCCCATAAACGGGCGCTGCCCATTAGCAGAACAACTGAAAGGATAAAGAAACATCTTTGACGGAGTACCAGGGAAAGCAATTCGCGGTCCTTCATTGCCATTCAAAGAATGCGAATGGGATTACTTTGAAACAAACCTTCAAATTTTGGGGATGAATGAAGGTACAGGTCCTTCATATTGAACAATTCACGTACGTATTTTATTTAATTACGTTGAATTAAATTAGGATAATAATAAATTGTTGAAAATCTCATAGCTACTCCAAAATTTACTTAAGTGATATATTTGCAGTTGTTAAAATTAATGTTAACTACTTTTAACTATTGTTGTACCGACTGTAGTAAAACAAGCTACAGCATTCATTAACAAATTTTAAATACAAACTTAATCAGGATTAATAGATTTCTACGTGTTACTTTAATAACGTTTCTAAATAACAAGATAATGGTAGGTATCTACACACAGATATCTGTCTATTTGTACAGGGAGCGACTTTCTGTGACACGTAAATAAATGCAATGCCGTCGACTATCATTTCCACAAGTGTGCGTTGGCATTTTTCTATGGTCTGAAGAGATTTCGGACTAATAACTTCTCAAGATTAGCAGAACTAAATAAGAATATGGCAACATATTAACTCTATTGACACCAGTTACGACTTTTCAACCAACGTAATCAAATCTAGAAATATTTTCATAATCAATACCTTTCTTTTAGGGGCCGTCCCTAAAAGAAAGGTTTTGATTATGAAAATATAGCCGTTATAGTATGACTACGAAGTGTTGCTAATAAAATAGCCAGAAGAACAAGTTCTACGTACAAGCCAGAGTACTTCTAAGCATTTTTGGACAAGAAACTCGCCCACAACAGGTGAAAATAGCTTCCACTGAGGAAACCTGAAAGCGATTACTTGGTAAGTGTCGCCAGAGGAAGAATAATTTTCTGAAGGACGTGGGACCTGTTCCCTTCTTTGGCGCGTAAACACTAGGTAAACCGTTTACCATGCAACTACTTCATTGGCTAGGATTTGGAAAATCTGTCGAAGATGACTTTGAATGCGTCGAATTTACGAAGAAAGTGAACTTGACAAGGTCAATAATCTATTTGTATTTCCTATGGATATTACTGGCGATTCCGTGAATCGTGGATTTTTTCTTTGTGATTCGTAACAGATATAAAAAGAACCCCAAATTTATAAAATTTATGGGATATTAAATTTATTCAATTTCAATTGGTATTTTGAGTTTTAAAATCATTACAAAGAAATTTGGGATGTACTTTTTTCATTCATATTAAATGGAACCTTTCCAAATTGTTTGCCAGTTCAATATTATAACGTAAAAAATCTATAAATATAAATACAATATTTTACAAATACAAAATTATTAATTATTATAAAATATTTATTTTAATTTATGATCTAAAATTGTTACCTCGCGCTTGGTCGTTTTCTGCTTACTTTATTCTGTGTCTATATTAAGTGATATTAATGTAACTATCGTTCCAACTTCGAAATAATTGGCACCATGTTGTTCTGTAAATAAAAGCCATTTCTCATTCATTTTCTCTATTGGATATAAATATATATTGCAAATGCTAATTGATTTACAAGAAAAATGTCTAATCGATTTCTTATATTGTTTTATATGATTATAATAATGATTTTAGTATGGTTCTTATTAAGAATTCCATACTGTAAGGTAATTATTCCACAGAAATTGCATAATTGTTTTATCGAATGCGATATAAATGATTAAAACCTTTTATTGTAAAATTTCGTATCTCAAAATTAGTTAAAACATTTGTTAATTAATGGCCTTAATGTGTCAATTAAAACTTGTCAATTACACCTACACTTATAAAATGGAAATCAATAAAGATGCATCACATTTAAAACAAGCGCAAAGACCCAGAGTAGATCGGAATTGTGGAATCTTACAATCTTAAGGACCCGAAAAGCACAACGCATCAGGGTTCCTGATGCATTTACTGTAACTATAACAAATGCTTAACTTTGACCACTAGATATTAAACTGCCGAAATTGAATAATATACTTTAACCGGAAGTTACGATTAACGGTATTGAGACTAATGATATTATATAAAGAATTCTTTACCAATCAACAGACCGAAATCCTAGAAAGCCGTCGGGATTTAAATTAATTAGTTGTAAAGGTGATTAACCCCTTCATAGTATTTGAACCCTTTATTTTTCATACACATATTACGGGTAACATAACCTTGCTATGTAATAATTGGATATTTTAAATACTTATGTTGCATCCTAACCCGTTATAGCTTACTAAATTCTAAGAATACTTAATAAATTAGATTAATTAATTCTAATTATACATCGTGCATTCTGAGATAATTGAATCCATTAAAATCTATTTTAACATGCTGCGTTTTAACAAAAATGTAGGGTTTACTGTCACAAATATATAATGGACAATCTTAATTACTTTCCATCTATTCGAAAATTAGTTAGAGCTCCTTTCTGTGCTACGAGTTGGCTGTAACCTCGCTGTAAAGCTGCTTCGTCTCGAACGTCTGACTGTTTGCTGGTGGACCTGTTTTGTCTTCGTTAAAATTTAATTCTAAGTGAAAGTTGTAGAATGACGTAAGCAGCTTCTTCGCTGTGATAGTGAGAATAAATTGGTGTACTGCCCAAAGAATCTGCTGAAAAATTCCAAAGTGAATGCTATAAAGTGGTTTTTTTCATCTTAAAAATCGAATCGAAATCGCGTAGCTTTAGGCCTGGGGAGTATAGTGGATGATAGAGCATTTCTCAGCTTGAGTGATTGCGCAAAATAAATATAAGTGAATATGGTCAAGCCAGCAAAATAGTGAGTTAGTTCTGCATAAAGTGTTGCCGTTTAAAGTTTCCAAGAATAAACAGTAATTCTGGGCATTGATATTCGGCCCCGAGAATACGGTATGAGCTAAAATAACACCATCACTTTTGAACTTAGTAGCGACACATAACAAAGTCATCAGTTCTATTACTGTTTAAGTTTTGGCTCATGCGATCCATCTGACCCAGCGCTAAGATATACATATTACAGTAAATGTTTAAAAACTATCATTTATTCTAAGCATTTGGTTGCTTGAATATCAGTCACAACGATTCTTAAATATTCGAAAGACAAATTGCTGCCACAAGTGTTAGAAAATGGTGAAAAAATCGAATACTCTACCTTAAGATGTTTTCAATATGTTAACAGGTAATTCTCAACAACCAGATTCGATAAAGCAGCAAAGAAAGAGACCAACAGTTTCAGACCATTTCACAATTCCTTTAAAATTAGGCAACCAGAATAATGCGATTATCTCTTGACTCGTCAATGGTTTTCTCAGCCGGACCATTAAATGAATCGCTCGGTAGGAAATAGTCAATTGGTTTGCATATAGCCACGTTCAATTTACAAGAGTTGGAAGGGATCATAGCTTTAACCGCTCATCATATAGCTCTGTCTCTTTATAATTTAGATACAGAGACACTATCGTATTTATGATACTGTCATGAAATGCATTCTTATATTAATGCATATATATATATTATTTTATTTAAATATTTCTAATTCAAAATTGTTGTATAAATTATTTTATCAAAATAGGTACTTACTAATTATTCAAATAAGTAATTCACAATAACGTATCATTCGGGGAATTATTAGTTCTTAGTTTTGTGTGATAGATTATCACTTTACTTATTCATTAAATGCATTTTTGGTTTCCTATTCTTGAAGCCCTTCCGGGAAACTTTCCTAAAATAATTACTAATTAACCAAGCTGCGGTTGTACACGCACCGTTAACTATGCCCGTATGATCTTTGAAACGGCACGTAGACTTTTGGTTAGCAAAGAATATATAAAGAGGTGACATTTCGTCTGAGAACACTAACTCCTTACCAGAACGTACGACACACTATTAGAGAACATAATTCCTAAGTGCGCGTAGTGGTTACGTAAGTATTAAACATTTATTATAATGCTTTATAATGTCTAACTTTTGCTTTACTTTTAATAAACCTATTCTTCCGATGTACTCCTTTAATCCTGGTTGGTTACGAGACCTCTAGTCCTTAATTATATTAATTAAACAACACCTAACAACCCAACTTAAACAACTCCGTAATAACTCAAGTAACTTCGTAACAATACCGTAGAGGTGTGGATCTTTCAAATTTCGTGATACTAAACTCATTAGTTTGTTTAATAATTATGGACGTCACGACTTTTAAGCTAGATCGAAAAGAATAGTATAGTGAATACAAACTAAGATGCTTCGCAGATTTTTGTAGGGAATAATATCTGCTGAAACAAGAAACAACAAGTTGTTTAACAAATCGTTAATAACCATTCCCAATAGTAAAACAATGTGTTCTTACAATAAGTATAAAATGCTAATTAAGCTGACTGTTTTACCAAGTACCTAGTTACAACAACAGTATCTAGTTGATAATACAAATAATGAGTAACCTCCAGCATATAGTTAAAACAATCAGTCTGAGATATTTGTAACGTGAGGCAAATGATTTAGATTTCAATAAACAGAACTTATTCGTAGGAACAATTAATACTTCTTTAAAATTAAACTAAATTTAAGAATGCAAATTAATATTCACGAATACCCAATTTACCAAGGAAATGATTTTATTAATTTTAAAATGTTTCAAATAAATGGTAACAAATACAAATTTTAGCAAACGAAAAATTAATGTAAATTCAATTCTACAAATAAAGTAATTAAACTGTTTAGATTCAAATTGATTAAAGTCGCAAAGAAAATATAAAATGTTCTTGATAATAAGAGATCGAAAAGATGTAAACCAATATATATTCGCTTAGATGTGTAATCAAAACAATAGGTCGATTTAAATTAATCTGCCTTGTGAATGATGTAGACTACCATTCATAGATTGAATTGTTAGAGAAAGTTAAGCAAAATATGCAGCAAGGCCAATGCACTTCCGCATTCTTAACTAAAGAACAATTTTAGCTGAAATTCTTTATTTAAGCTGGTACAATTATTTTCATGAACAATTTGCAATCGCGCACATGACCATTCCATTTTATTATATCAATCCAAAAATCAGTCATAGTTTAGTAAACCATTAATGCTTTCCTTGTTCAATAAACTTTCCATTATTACAACTGTTATTCATGAACTGTAATAAATAGCATGCACAAACTTTACTATATTAACTAAATGAAGGAAAAAGAATACATTTTAGTTTGATGCAATTGATTTTACATCAAATAAATTTACAATAATTAATTAAATATCTTCTTAGAAACAAATCCGGCTTAAAATCAAAATAAAGCATCCTAGACACCACCTATGAGTTAGAATTTGTGGGTTAAATATGATGTTGTGAACCTTACTTTGAAAATTAGATGTCACATTTCTAAAATTGCTCTAAACAAATAAATGAATATATGAAATTGAAATTTCGTTATTAAATTAAATAAAATCAAAAGAATTGAATTAGTAATAAATAAACAATCATATATAACGTTTTAAGGGTGACAAATTTTACATGGGTTTAAACATATTGCCAACGGTTTCTCAGTTTACTACATTTCACGCATAAATTCCTGTCTGTCCTTATACCAACAGGCGTTCCTTAATTAATAGATTCAATAGAAAGATCATCGATGTGGATTTATCGCTAATGTATTATACTACGTTTAATAAAAATTGTAGCAAAGTGTTACTTTTATACTATCTTTGTTTTATAATTAGTTTCAAAATCAATTTATAAGGTATTAATAGAATTTAACATTTGATGTGGGGAATGAATCGATTATATAAAGGATAATTACAAAAAATTTGGTACAGATGACAATATAAATGATAACTTTACGAAAATTTTATTGCTAACAATGTTTAACATAAATAACACGAAAGTAAATACGAGAGCTATCCAGAAAGTCGATTACGTTTTCATCTGTAGCCGCTTTTAGCGTGCGCAACGCGCCCATCTTGGTGTCTGCACGTTCCTTGGCTCAGTCAGCATCCAGCCGTGTTAGCGCGAGGTTTGTGTCGTTCCCCGTTATTTCACAGTAACAGTTTGAAATGTGTGCCGCAATAGAAA
>JAHWXV010393236.1:0-11037 GCA_024586415.1 Phrixothrix hirtus | reverse complement strand
TATATATATATATATATATATATATTGATTAAAAATTGTTACTATAGTATAGCGCTAATTAGAGTTCAACAGGCCACTTGATCTGTGTAAGTTAAAGAATCTGTGGGGAAGATTTATTATGGGAAAGCCTAGTTTTCCTAAAAGACCACGTTGTGGCCTTTAGATAGATGTAGTCGGGTTTTGATGTGAACACTCAACTAAATAAGAGAAAAAACGAAACAATAAGACGAAATGGTCTATTGAAAGTTTCTGCAAATATACAAGGGACTAAGCTAAATAAATAGTTAAAATTTAGAATTAAAATTTATTCATCGAGTACCAATGAAAAAGAATTAATAATAAGTAGTACCTCCTCGGGCACGAATATAATCATTAGCTCGACGTGGAATACTTTCAATTAAGTGGTCGATATCTCCCTGAAGATGGCTTATTCTATGCTTCCTCAGCTTTCCCCTTAGTTTAACCATCAAAGTAGAGGTTTAATTAAATACATGTTCAATAGGTGGTAGGTTAGGAGACCCTGCGGGTCAGAGCATGATATTTGCATGTTCTTCCTCTAAGAACACCCGGTAAACTACTTCAGTGTGAAGTCTGGCGCCAACCTGATGGAAAATACCATCAAGGTGCTACTGAAGACATGAAAGAAATATAGGTTACAAAATTCCAGTCATGTATCTACATTCGTTCAAGATATCCTGAGTAAATACGGGAGAACGACTTGCATGGCGTATAACACCCGAAACCGTATTACCCAGAGTTAAGCTAAGATGACGTCTTTTGGCAAAGTTCAAATTTTTCGTCAGATCGCCTCAAACAAAAGCGACATCCTATCGCTGCTCCCTTAACACACACCACTGTAATTTGCGAGTACGACGCTGAGCTATCAAAGGAAGCCGACGTAATGGAAGGTATGAGGCTAATCAAAGGGAACGAATTCTGCGATCGATTGTACGGAGAGATTCTCTATCATTCAAATGGACCATACAATTGGCTGCAATAGACCGTGTACTTTTAAAAGGTTTTCTTACAGCTAACATTTGCAGTCTCCGGTCTTCACGCACCTGAGTACTTTGAGGTCAACCATTTGCCCGTTTACGAGTCCAAAAACGTTTACGCGCTCCAACTCCCAATTATATTCGTTGTAGTCTGCAAAACATGTTATTTTTAATTAGTTTGGTTTACAATTCGTGATCGCGCTAAGTATTCGGTGAACTTTTTTATATAATCTTGATATGGAGATTACCAGTTAAGTATTTATGGGCAAAACTTTTTGGTCATCACATGAAGACGCTAGATGCCAATGTAAGTTTTGCTCTTTATACTCCTACAAACGTTTTATTTATTTTCTGTGTTCTACAACTATATTTTTAATTGTGAACATTTTTTTCTGATAGTTCTATAACAACGCAATAAACTATATCTATTATCGAAGGTGACATTTTTCCGGGTAAGGATTATGTCTTTACAGGTACTAGTGTACCAACGGATGAAGATTCACAAAATAATGCAACAATAATTTTAAATAATCTCGTATGGAACCGAAACCGTTTTTACAAAAGAATTGAGTATATTGGCGTTCCATAAACTTACCAATACTATGAAAGTGTAAAAAGGCTACCTTCTTCTTGAAACAGATTGTGCTATTAATTCTTTCAGTTGACAAGATTGCAGTAGGCTTTTGCTTCAAAATATTCCTTCTTTTAGACGACCCCAAAATCAAAAATCTTATGAATTTGCAGGTAAACCAACCAAACTCATAACGTAACGGTAACGTGATGTTGTGAAATGCAATAACAAAAACCGTTTTACTATGAAAACTGTCAACATTAGAATCCTACCTTTAGGTTATCCGATGGTATCAAAATTTATAAGTTTACAAAAAAAATTAAAAAAATATAAGCAATTCAAGTTTCGTCTTAGTTTTGAAAAACCATATGTATATCTTAGCTTTGGGCAATTTTAAAATTGATATTTAAGTATAAATGTCGTGCTCGCTTGTATGTTTGATGGTAAGAAATACACTCTCATATTTTTTGTGAAATTTGTGCACTTTATACAATGTATTCCCGAATGGGCATAGCTATTCTTATTAAAGTTCTTACTTTTAGTTTCTAGAAAACGATTTTTTGCTTTCAAATTATTAAAACTCATCTTAAAAAACATCGACTATGTGTATAAGGTGTTTGAAAATTAAATAACCCTAAATAATTTTAATATGATTATTTTATGGGATATACAGTTTAACGTGAGAATTAAAAATGTGCTAAAGTTGGTGCAGAATATGGAGAATAATTTTTTTTGATATTTATTAAATTATCCGTGCAAGTAAGCCGATCAATTGATTTCTAGGTTACCTACGATAAACTTTAAATTATCTTTGCGGTTGTCGAATATTTTAAAATAAATAGAAAAATAAAAGAAATATCATGAGGTTCTACTGAATTTATCGATATTTAGGCACTAGTTACATTAGAAGTATATTTCCTTAGAATATTTTATAACTCCTAAAAGAACTATATTGAAATTACAAATAAATACACATTATCCAGTTATAACATGCATCTACAAAGTTTCAACGCAAGCAACAGCTTTTATAAAGAGTGGCTTTTTTGATATAATAAAAATGAAAACGTCCGCAAAAATAGCCACGGGGATGTAATATATAGGTACTTAAATTAAGAGTCTTACTGTCTATAAAAATCTCACAAAGAGGATTAAAGTGAGTTCTTGTCATGAAATGAACAAATATTTTATGAATTTGGTGAAAAATTTGATCTTTACATAGAGTGGATGCATTTTATGAAGTACACAGCCATTTCATGAAATGACCAATTTTACCAGGTGAGAAGATAAATGGTGATTTATATAAATGTTAGAAATAAATAGATACGTATAGAATTATGATAAGTTGTAAATTGTGATTAATTAGAGAGTCAAAATAAATAATTGATCCATTCGCCGGCACTTGACAAATAGAAGTAGTGCTCAAAAACGCACATCTTTTTCATATAATTAGACCCTAGTTCAAAAACTTTAGATGCTTTTCTAATGTGAATTAGTATCCTTAGATTGACTTTCTTGAAAAAAGACATGTCTCGCCAAATATCTATTTATTTGAGGTGCGACAAGGCATTTGTTATAAAAAAAACGTAATTAAAATAATTAGTATCAGATATTTTTATTGAAAATTACAAGAAAGCTCCAATATAGAGTAAAAACTCTACAACTTATGGAACTCCGCAAAGAACGATCCTGGACATAGATCTGACTTACATTCACAATCCGTGCACCTCCATAACGTTTTCTTCCTTCCATCAGAGACAGAAATTTTATTTCGAACACGGTCTGTTCGTGGATTCTCCTGAATATCCGTTACTTTACGTTTACCTCCCTGTGTTGTATCTAGTTTAACAAATACTTTTCCATGGAGATCTGAAGAAATTTTTAGTTGCCTCTTTATAAGCAATTTTCTAATTTTCAATAAAGTACATTGTGAATTGACCTTTATCCTATATAAGTAGTATGGGTTGCCCACAGCAACATCCAACAAATGAAAATTCAGTCTTGTACCAGCGCATCGAGTTTCGTGGACATGAATAATAAGAAATCATCTGATCTAATTATTCAACAGCAGAAACGTTTTTATTATAATACTATATCAAGCGGTTGCTGAACATCTGCCGTTTATCCTTCGACATCTCTACTTTTCGTCTCCCTTCATATGCTTGTCTTTTTAACTTGGCGCTTGTAACACCCTATGGGTTTTCCTCTCTCTTACGACGTAAGTTACAGTTGTATGCGTTTTATTTTCTAATAGTTGGTTATATAAGGAAACTATTATAAAAATTATGCATGAATATTTAATGACCACTATTGAAGTAGGATATATGACGTTGAAACCAAGAGATTGCAGTTTGGAATTGCTCATATCTAAAATATCAGTTTTGCATTTGTATCTTAAAATTTAGCTTAATTCCATACTTGGCTATTTTCTCTTTGATATATTGTCGAAAACTATGTCGACCGCGAAACAACAACAGGGATTCATTGGTTGGTGAATTTATTCGAAGATATAGTGAGTTTTGAGAATTTTTCAATAGCAGGCTAATGATTCAATGTTGAGTAAATGATCGACATCATTTTGGACGGTAGAGTTGAAAAGCACAAAATATATTCGAGCCTTCGACTAGACATGTTTGCGAGCTAAACAAGGATAATGGTACAATGGATCTTTCGAAAATATTTTTCTAATTGACGAAATTCCTACTTGTTCTTGGATAAAACGAAGTTCTTAAAATTAACGTATCCCAGTAGAATCAGTCAGCATGTTTAGCCGAACAACTGTATCTTGTGGGCTTAAATTAATTGTCAGGATATTTCCGTACGTGCTGGTGGATGTTACTATCAGGTTCATTACTTCCGTATTCCACAACAAATTGAGTATATCTTCCAATGTTGAATTTGCTGCAATATCAACTTTACTTATGTATTTCTGTTTACACTTGAGACTCCATATCGTTATTTTCGTATAATTTGTGTTATCGATCAGATTAGATTCATCGCCAGATTTTGATAGATAATTGACCGCATCGCTATCACCATAAACTTTTGCGTAACTTGCAAGCTTACCATATATATGAGCGGTTTTCTACAACCGCACAAGCTTCCCCTTCTCGCAAGGTTCCATACAAAAATGTGACTACAAAATAAAATCCTACAATAAACATAGAAAATGTAACTACGATGAACTATATCAATGTCCAGTATTACATTCAACACAAATTATAATATAAATTTCGGATTGAGACAGTAGTAATTGAATACTGATCTGATGTTAGAAATGATATGCCACCTCCAAAATTGCTAACGTATAGTAATGGGCGGTGTTTCAATAAAGTAGTGCTTGTTTTCTGTAATTGCTAGTTTAATAATATAACCAGAATTATCATTATGTATTTAGTGCATATTTTTCTATGACTATACGAAATCTGCTAATTGGAATCACACAATATGGACATGTATGTAAACCTAAATCGCAGGAACACGTGGGACACTAAAAAGAAACCAGTAGCCTACAATGGGACACAATATCATGCTTTTTAACAGTACACCACATGTAGTTGAGATGACTGCAGCAACTTTATCCGTAGACCAGCGTTTCTTAAACTGTGTTCTGCGGAACCCTAAGGATTCCGCGGAAATAACTCAGCGGTTCAGCGATACTTACGTGTTTAGCTTGTTGCATTATAAACATACTACTGAAACAAACTAGGGTTCCTTGATAACTGGGATTCCGAAACGCTGCCCTAGAACATTTAAGATAGAAGACAGCTTATCCCACACCACCCTTATGTTGCTGATAGCTCCAGCCATTCTATCTGCAAATGGGCTAAATTCACCTGCGAGTTTTGTGACAGTAAATTTGGTTTTGAAGTAAGTAACAACTATGGAAAATAGAAATCCTTGATTATATCTAACAAAAACTCGCACATCAATTTACTTATCTTTAAATAAAAATTAATATTTCTACCAAAATATTTAAAACTGAATATGATTAAAAGTATACGGCAATTTGAGATAACAAACTTAAAAAAATATTATCTAGTTATTCAAGTGCTTAAACTAAAATTAACGTATACCTAAGAAATATTTGTATCAGTTGTATTATTAATTAATCCTCACTGTAAAATATTAAACACAAGTAATGTAAGTTAAGCACATAAATGTACAAAGTGTAAACAAGACATAAATATGCGGATGGTGAATTTTAATGTAAATCTGAAAAGATTTTATTAAATATGTAGAAATGTTGGATTATTATTTCCTTTAATAAGGTGATATCATTACTAGCATGTGACAATATTTATAAAATGTTTATTTGAATTGTTGTAAGTTGTTTTCATTATCCAAAATTTCTCTATTATCTTATCAAAGTTTGTTCAGCAACAGTTCGTTTTTATGCATGAATAAATATAAAACATTTCCAGCCAAGTATTATATAAATTTTATTTTCGTACTTCGCTATCCATTATTGCGTGTTTCATAGAGTGCTTCTTAAATAGCTCAGAAATAACAACCGGGATAGTGAAATAGATCAGTAGGCACGTACAATTAACGTTTTTCAAACATGTACGCCGACAGCATTTGCTGTTGTGAAATACTAAAATGTTTATTACGTTTTGCAATTTTTTTACGTAACCGGTTTCTACTCAATTTACCTTGTTTGTAATGTATATTTAGTCAGTCAACTCGGGAATCATAATAAACAGGAGTAAAATATCATTAGTACTTAGATAGTATATTAACTAAACGATAAGACTACTATTATAAATATTAAACAAATTTCAATGGCATATTGTGCTTTTATCGGTCTTCATAAGACCTTTTAAAAAATTCAACTAAATTTATTTAGTGAATACACTGTGTATTGGACTTTTATATCAATTTATTTTAATTTACATCGGTGTTATTTATGTATTCATTTCTTTCCGCATAATAATCGAAACCAATATTTTCTGCATATTCAAAATTCAGTTTTAATACGTTTTTATTAAATAATTATTCAGATTTCTTACATTTGTTATTTTTAGATATCAAATGCGACTATATTCTAAAATACTCCTTAGTAATTTGCATTGACAAATATTTTAACTTTGACGATCGTAACAAAATGTGATTTATTGTTGCGTTGCAGAAAATGCTTTGCTACGAATTCTTCAATGGTTGTGATCCCTTTAGCGTCCAATTTGCGTTTGAAGTTTGTTAGTGATCATATAGCCGAAGCTCCAGGTAAAACCCTTAAAAGTCTACTTTATGAATACGCAATATTGCCATTCTTGTTAAAGCAAGAAGCAATTGCATCAGTTACGCTAAAAAGTAGGCTCGGAATTTGTTTTTCTAAGGAAATTGTCTTCAATCTAAAGTCACTTCTTCGAATTCATTAGTCTAAAAGCATTTCAGTCCGAGATTTTGGAACCCGAACATTCCACGTTATGTTGTCAGGGGTAATCCGTAGTATCCCTTAATACCGAAAGAGTTTATAGTAGATAACAAGGCTTAAAGGTAAATCTTATCATTTATAATAATCCATGTTTTCATGAAAAATGGTTAAGCGTTGAATTTTTATGACATTCAAAAACAAACCATTTTGGTAATATCTATTAAGCGTGAAGTTGCTTACTTGAGTGGAAACAAACATTGGGTTGGGTCAGAATGTACTGTGTATCAGTCTATATATGACAGATTAGTCCAATACAGGTGCTCTTAATTGAAGTTAATAGTAAACTTAGGGGAAAGAGGTTCCGTTGCCTTCACTCTTTAACCGAGCCCATTTATCGTATGCCGTTCTTGAAACAATAGACAACCTTGAAAAGCTTTCAGAATTATATGTTTTTGCGACAATATGATTAGTATTAAGTTAGAAAATACACTAACTTAAACCACGAACGCAGATGAGGGCTTCCTATTGAAACATTTTTCAAATTAATAATGATAATAGTATGGTTGATTCCACTTTCTAATATGAACATTAATTGCAAATCCCAAATTTAGGTCCGAATATTTTCTATGATAATATCATGAGTTCTATTTAGTTTTATCTAAAAATTGAAAACTTTTGAGGAAACCTTGAATTAAACTATCTTGCAAACGAAAACGATTAGAACGACATTCCTTGTGTTCTTATATATTTTAAAAAGCCACTCCGGCGTTATCGAAATAAAAAAATTATATTAAGACATCGAAAAATGAAATTTTATAGCAGAGCGAACAAATTATCTCCATAAATATGCTTAGAAAAGTAGACTTTTTTAAAATTTTTATATATACTTGTTGAAACTTTCACGGTTAGTATTCATAATACAATTAAACTTTTGGGTGTAAGCTGTGTAACATTTAGTAAGTTAATATGCGTTTTCTAAACTATGTTTCATTTTTCAATAACCAATGGTAATATCGATTAGATTAATAGATAAATGATAAAATTAAAAATCGAAAATAGGTCAACCAACTTAAAACTTACATAGATATAAGGTGCCAGCTTCTACCTAATCTCAGACCCTTATCCTATGTCTTAAAATTGTTAGGATATCTATAAATTTTTATTATTTCACATTGAAGTTGAGAATAATAATTAGAAACTCCTGCCAAAATTTCCGTTTTATTAAATTTTATACTGTCAAATATTTTCTAAGGTCATAGTGTTGATTTGGTCTGCGAAAATGTCGATGCTCTTTTCTTCTAGCGATAAAGCGTTATATTAGACAGTCATAAACGTTACCACAAGACAGCTCAGTAATCGCTAATTTTTACACGGAAAAATTTGAACTTATGGCATCTGAAAAAACTGTTTTAATCATAAAAAGTGGTTATGCTATGTAGATGACATTTTCGTTATTTGGTGTTACGGAAAGAATTCTCTTCTTGAATTTTTAATTATGTCAATTAGTATCTATTTAAATATTCACTTTACTATGGAGTTCGAAACTAATGTACTAGTTTCAACTATTCCAATCTTATTTTATGTTCTAGTGTATACCAAAAATCATCTCATACTAATAGATACCTAGGTAAGCTTCTAACCAACATCCAAGTCAATACTTGGTATTATTAAAGCTGCAGTTGATTGAACATGATGAATTTATAATTCTTCGAATTTGAATAATGAATCAGATAACTTAAGGATGATGTCAAAGTGCTATTTTTCAAAAAAGTAATTTTAATAATGCAGAAGCGTTAATTACTACAGGAACTCCTTAGTCATCTTTTATAAAGAATGGGTAAAATTTTGAATCTCTTTGGCATTAGAGTTACCAATTCCAAAGATTAGCAAAAGATTCTATCGATTCTTTATTTTCTTCTAACAGCTATAAATTAGCCGTTCTTGTTGTAAAATTTCTGTCGGCCAAACAAAGTGCAATATGACTAGTAGAAAGAAAGAACATCGCAGTTTTTGCAGAAAAAATCAACCCTTCAAATCTTCTGTAGCTGAGCTGGGCTTCTAATTATTATTTAACTCAGTACAACACAACGCTTCACAGGATATACACTTACGGTTGACAATTCTGAATCGCCTCAAATAAACGTAATAAATCATTAAAAAAGGGTGCTATGAATTTTATTTAGATCGTGTAATTAAATCTGACGAATTATTAATTTTTTAAAATAGACAAATACCTAATCTTGTAACATTAACTTAAATCCATTCTACAGTAATACAAGGTGCATGCTGCAAGCCGTAATCAAGACGTTAGCATTTGAACGTACCAGACGGTATTATTAGTGAAAAAAGTGTGGCTCTGATCTTTTTTATTGAACCTGTTAGGAGTTTTGAAAAATCGTATTTTAAATTTGCTACCCCTTACTGTCAAAAGATAAATGTGATTGCAACACGACCTTGCAACGGATTAGCGTTCTATGGAAGTAAGGTACCATTTTATTAGCATCCTTCGTAATAAACCATGATAATCATTAGGTTGGGTAACCTAATCGCCTAATTTAAAAACATAAGGTTTTGTTTATGGTGCTACATGAAATATAAATTATTTAGAACCTTTAGCAATATCAAATAACGCGAAATATTACATTATACACGTTTTCCAAAACTTTACCCTGACTATATCAGGGAACACAAACATTGTTCAACATTGTTTGTTCCTTTCCCGTGTTTGTAATTATTTTGAACAAATTTTTTGATTTATATTTTATTGAACATTTTGAAAATACTCAGGATATCCAGAAATATTTGACATTTTAATTGATTGAAATTTTTAGATACGTACATAACCACAATGCTAACAAATAGTAACGAATTAATGCAGTTTTTACTATGACAGTTTGTTTAATACACATATATTTTATCTTTTAATTTTAAATATAAGTTTAGTTCATAAGTATTACTTTCCCAAAATTGAATTCTTTAAAATAGTTAATTTATATAAAAGGAAAGATAATTGCTTACCACTTTTATCAAGTGAAACCTTTTTTGTGTCTTTATTATTGAAACTGTTTTCTATTACATTACACTATCTATGTTAATAGAAAATAACTACATTAACAAAGACACAAGAAAATCTTAACTCGATAAACAGGGTAAAAAAGAATCCTTCCTTTTACATCAATATAATTTACTGAAAACGCCGTAGCCTGAAAATATTGAAATCGACAAAACATGTTGCCAATTATAATAAAACAAAATTTTTGGGCAACTAATACATGATTTTATTTTAAAAATACAAATTTTGGGAAAGACCATAAAAAGTTATACTTCAGTATAAAAAATTATTCAATCCCAAATATATTACAATTAAACATAACTATTTATATAAAGAAGAGAAATAATGTAGGGTGCTTGAATTTGAATTTAAGTTTGGGACAAATCGGTGAAAATTACACATGTATTCGTTTCAATTGCTGTTTTTGCTTCCGCTTTTATTTGTGGCTACGGCTTCGAAATGCAGAAAGTTCTTTTGTTCTCATGACTTCAACTACCACAGTAATTTTGACATGCATGCTAGAATTTGGCTGAGCCTGGTGGTGTTCGGCCGCTCCCCTTTCCTCGGATACGTGGATTTTCAACACGTCAGACATCACATTTACATGGAACCTGCTGTTTTATTTGCGTTTTTAAATTCCTCCCGCTGCGAAATGTATCGACCTCGACCGGATCTAGCACCGTAGCCTTTCATATAACGGCTACACCACTGATTTTTGATTATTTCCTGTTATTAACTAAGTTTTTATGATCTATTTGGTTTTCCATACATAAGACGACGAGTAATCGGGAAATCCTAGGTTCGATTTTCGCAACCGCCTGTGTTGCTTCATTCTTGAAGTATTTCTGGGAGTTCACAGACAGCTTATTTGAGGAAATACCGGCGTAGTATTTTCACTCATCTGTAGCCTCGTGCTTCCTAATATATGATAGGTTCTACCTGTCCTTACATTCCCTTTTTGGTTGAGAAGCGCCTGAGTTAGTTCTGCGGCTGCCCCCCCGCCACATTTTAAAATAACATTAACAGCCATTATTTAGATATATAT
>JAHWXV010393189.1:0-12650 GCA_024586415.1 Phrixothrix hirtus | reverse complement strand
TATACCTTTTCTTTCATTTATTATGTATGCTATAAAAACAAATAAAATGCTAATTAAAAATTTATAAAAAGCTTATATTATTTAAACTTTGTTTTAAAAATCCACCTTTTTACTAGTGTCCCTAATAATTTGATCACCCACTGTAGTAAAATTCAAGTGCTATTTAAACAAATTTAATAAATAATTCCTTGTAAAGGCAATTTAAGCAGTTATTTCAAAACAGTTTTCCGTTACATTTTCTTCAGGTAATTAATTAATTTAAATGGTCAATTACATTGACATATATTTCAGCTGCATTATTAACAAAATCATTTAGTATTATTTTTGTAAAATTGCCTTTGAAACTATGAATAATTAACAATGATTAAGTATTTTAATTCAGCTGGTGTACAGATTTATTCCTCTTAATCTATTTTTTTACAGGTTTTATATCCATATTTAGATTTTAACTGAATTATTTCTACTTCATTACTACTGATGTGTACAATTTATTGACACAGAAATACAATTCAGTTAAATATGGTGTCAATGTGCACAATGGATCATACGTTAAGCCATTTAGATAATATCTTTTGGAATGTTCTGTTTTCCTGGTGCACAATTAAAATTTGTGTTTTAGTTTTTATTATTAAAACACCGGCTAGTAAACACTACAATATGGATTTAGTAACTGCTGTAAATCTTCATAATTCTGTTTATCAAGATATCGATTAAGACATTTAAAAAACGTATATCATTTTAGTCTTATTTTATGTGTCTATTTAAAAAGTTAGAAAAAACACATGCAATGTACTATAGAAATGTTTCTTTAGTAATCAGCACTTTTTGTCATATTTGAAAGCATTTATGGTCGATTCATCATTATTCAAAAAGAAGAATTTTTTGGTATTCAAATTGCTATTAATTTTATGCTTATTGTGGTGTCTGTATGATCTCCTTTCATCCTCTAGAAGGAAAGTCGCATTATCTGAAACACCCTGTATATCACCCCAAAATAAATTAAGTTGTTTATTTAAATAAGTGATCTTGAATCGCATTAATCTACTGGGCAATTTGTTTTATTACCCTTTTATGCAGCATTAGAAGGCCTGAGGGAAGGTGTCAGCCAGGTTAAACAATAAATACCTTTTAACAGCACAATGAACAATAATAATAAAAAACAAAATAGACAACAATTATAATACCAATAAGAAAGGTCATAATGATACCTAATTCCGGTTATCATTCATTTCTTATCTTTCTGATTGCCTGACTTCTTTGTTGTAAATATACTATCAGAACATACTGCAAGAAATCTATTATAAAGGTTTCATATGACAACAGTAATTCAAAAAATACACTTCCAATTTATGTTTACAAGATTTCGCAAATTACTTATAAGGCATCTAACTTAGAACAGACAAATTTTGACTTTTGCGGTTACAGCTTTATCCTAATGTAGTTGATATCGCCTTCCTTGGATTTGCTGGGCTCACTTGTTGATTTGCAGATGTCACTATGAACTTGACTCAGTTTTGTTGGGTTGTTGACTTCAGCATAATAGGATACTAACAATGTTCAACTCACACATGGTCGCATATTTATAAACCTGAATGTTTTTTAAGATTTAATTATGTTTTAATTTCGGCTGATTTATTTTTGTTGGTTTAATTGAGAATACCTATTCGCACATCTCGTTCTTTACCTTAAATAAGGCACAAGACAATTCTATATACTCTCAGTTACTTTAATTGTCCAGATGATCTCTGTTTAACACACTTTGATCTCTCAACGGTCTGAATTAAAAACTTTAAATCGCACTTCCTGTCCCATTTTGATAAGCCAGATCACACACGTTTCATTTAAAAAACTGTTAGGCCATCACTAACTTTCACATCTGATTTCTAATATAATTAGACTTCTAAGACGGTGAAATCACCACATATGGTTTCTACAATGGTCAGGCAACTACGATCTTACTGATTTCTTATTTTCATGGTCAAATTCAGTACCTCTCTTGGTTTGTGCAGCTGCAAGAAATTACCGCACTCGCATTTTTAAGCAGTTTTCAAGCTCCTAACAAAACCAACGATTGATAAATTGTTTACAAAGTTATATAATTTCTAGATAGCCGTACATGTTTCATATTTAAACAAAGTGTTTGTCTATGTAGCATTCACTACTGTTTTTGTTCTTTATATCGAAACTTGCCCTTTAATAAAATTAGTCAACTCAATGATAATACAGTTTACTCCCTCTATAACGAAAGACTAAGGGACCAAGTACATTATCTCGTTATAAGCAAATCTCGTTATTACCGAACCTACAAAAAAAATTCCTTACATATTTATTAGGTAACCCTTTCAGTATCTACAACGCAAGTTTAAAACACCTGAATAACTTATATATGTGTGTCGAGTAAGTTGCATAATATTACACTTGTAACTGTGGTAGGTACCGCCTCATGTTCTCGCGAATATGTTATCAATTGGCAATTATTATCAATTTCTCATGGTCCCAGATATTAGTATTACTTTAACATATAAAACTACTTGTTTATTTTCATCAAAAATTACATTGTTATTACTTTTGAATATTTAATTCATAAATTGTATGGACACTGAATGCTAATGTTACGTCAATATGACTAACTTATAATAATGAGTGTGATTTTTAAATTAAATTCCTTTTAAAAAATTTCATTGAATTTAGGTAAATGATAACAGAACCATAAAATATAATTAATGAAAAAAATAACTTTTAAGAAATGTATATCTTACTTTTAAAAATCATAAATACACTGCGCTTGTACGTTTTAATAGAGACCCATATTATGTATCATAAATAAAATATGGATTTCTTTTCACAGATGTGTTAATTTCAAGGTCCCTAACTGTAATTTATATGTTTATGATTACATTTTAAATTTCTCAGCTGCATTTTCAGAACGGAAGGTTAATAAAATACTAATACTAATACTAATTTAGATTAATCATAAAATCTGTTTTAGATATGTGCAACGCATTAAATGGCACAAACAAATAAAAAGTGGAATAACCTCGCTATAATGATGAACAGCTCACAATTTCAGAAAAATAGGATAAACTTCCTGAAATGAGTCAGTGTTGTTTTGTCTACACGGCATCAAACAGAAATGTGTATATACATATGTACATTTTTGGATGAATCCATCCGCTAGCGTTCAACTTGGACTTCTTGGAATATATTGTGCGATCGAAAAAGGGTGCATCCAAGGTGGTCCAAATTTAAAAAAATCTAGGGAATTCATTGCTGATGTGTTTCTTACTAACCAACAAAACAAGATGTCAACTATAGGTGTATATCTATATTTTACATATGTTTAATATTTTAATTATTTTTAATCGAAAATTAGAGATTGTTTTAGCTTACGTCAAATGAAAAATGTCCTAATTCATTTTTAACAATCAATAAGCAAATTGAAATTCCAATACATCATTTTAATTATCAATTATAAATGTCATTTATATGTAACGCCTATAGTAAAATAATTATTTGGTAACTTTAATATTATTTAATTTTTAATTTCAGTACCACCAATTTGTAAATTTCTCTTTTTTTTTCTTCGTTATAACGAAATACAGCTCATTATAGAGAGATTATTTTATAAAAATTGTGATAGGAAGTTTAGGGGACATTGAAAATTCCTCGTTATAAATGAAAGCTTGTTACAACCTGTTTGCTATAGCGACAGTGGACTACAATCTACATCTTTTTACAAAAATTATTACAATGTACGAAAATATAAATACATTTATGTGATTAAAACAAGTTTAATAAATTCGTGTTTCCCTGATACCTAATTTGCATAGCTTAACCATATTACACTTTGCAGGAGTTGCAAATTGTCACAATTAATCCAAAAACAAATTTAATTAAGATCTAACAAAGAGTGACGGAGATATCCCAAAAAACTAAAAAATACCACTCCAATAGAATAATTTCCATAATTTTATGTAGAGATCTTCCCAGAATAGCTTCAAATTTAATTTCAAATTTGAATAAAATTACACAAACAGTATAGACGCTAACGTGTTCACTGCATACATACAATGGTTGGATTTCGGCACCCACAAATTAGCTTGATTACAATTCAATTTTATTTATAAACTAGCTGTTGCCCACTGCTCGCATGGAAGTCGATATTTGACATTCCTTTGTGAAACTTTTGATTTCAATTTTTATTACTTGTTAGTTTTAGGTCTACAAATGTGCAGTTTTAGTTAATTAATTAAGAACCTCTTTGTGGTGGTACAGCGTTTAGGTGCTAGAATCATCAGACTGTTCACAGCACTCACTCTGGAACAGACCACATAGAACTGTCCATGAGAAAAACAATCCTACCTCAGGTCTACTTTGGCCATTTTCAGTGTCTGTCATTACAAAGAAGACCTTAAGGGGGAACTGCAATCTCTTGAATTCAAAGGGATATTCTGGCATATTAAAGGTATTTGCGGTATGAATACCATTTCTCCTTGAGCACATCCGGTGATTACCATGGCCTCTATAACATAACTGATGCATCAATCTTAAGAGTGAGATTATGAGGGGGGAGATCAGCTGGGTTAAGGGAGTTTCAAAACTCAATGAGATAATTTACAACGTCATCAGTTTGTACTACCAAATCTGCAGGTTTATACCGAATTTCTTCCCCTTCAAAGGATTTTAACAAAAGATCATTAATACCAGCCGTTTTGTCATTTTTGAAAGTCAAAATAGCACACTCGCATAACCAGTCTAGGGGTTTCACCTTCATATTGGCGATATCAGGATAAAGTTTTGCCACGGGCCAACAGGATTCAAGTCCTGCAAGGATTTATACGAACTTCCCAAGCGGATTTAGCGTCAACTAACTTAACGGGAGGAGTAGATTGCCAATTAACCAAAGATGTTTTGCGTGGCAGTTGCTCAGGAAGAGTTATACTGCATGAAATTGTTGAAAGTATTGAAAGGGCGCCACTAGCTTTATTCAGGAAAACAGCTATCTTAGCCAAAAAGCTAGAAATGGTAAGACAGCACTGGAAAGCAACGACAGAAACGGAAAACTGCTCGCTTACGAAAAACTATCCAATCACGGAATTACATTTCAAAACAGGCCAATGGTGTGGACTGCGCGATCGCAGTACAAAAATCCCTCATCAGCAAATTTGCATAGCAACATGCTGATCTCATGCATGGTGTTCAAGGTTACAGGTTACCAAGCATTAGAGGTGCATTCAAAATGGTTGATAATTATAATTTACCTAAACGTATATTAATTAACTTTGATGTATTATACAGAGTGATGTAAACATAAGAAGGCATTTGACACTTTGATGGGAATCTCCATCCCCTATTTGAAGCAAAATCTATGCAAACTGAATAACGATAGCATCATCTCTTAAAAGTACTTTCATATTTGTCTTTAGGGTGAGCTTCTGAATATGAAGTCATGAATATGATGATTTTAAACATGATTTCACTTCATTGGCTCATGTTCCCCATGGTACGGGTAAGCTTTTCCGAAAGTCTCTAGCTAAGAGAACTGTAATGCCACCCATCAAACTGTCATTTTCTCTTATAATATCTCTCAGAGTTCTGCTGGTAGCTCCTACATCTTCTTTATGGGCCATGGCGCATTTATCCCATACTCTGCTTTGAAATGTTGCACAAAGGTGTTTCTATATGCATTAGAGATAAGGGCAACTTAAAAGCAGAATGAGCTATCTTACTGCCATCTAGCAACATGTCTGTGATACCAGAATAGGCCATATACTAGCCAATAATAAATTCAGAAGAAACGTTTTACCTGTGCCTCCAGGAGCATTCAAAAAACATTTGACCAGTACCATTCTCTATATTATCTTGTTTGTAAATTTGAAACTGTTCTTTAGTAAATGAACTTTTTTTGTTGGATACTACTTGTGTCATAGCTAATCTCTCTGAGATAGTCTTCATTTTGATAACTTCTTCACATCTCATAGGCTAAGGCAAACCATAATACTCTAAACATTATTCTCCTAAAGATAGCACCATGTTTTCAATAGAAATCAGACACTTGTTGTAAACTTTATAATCTAAAGAACTCTGTCTTGCAACTTTGACTGAACTTGACATTTTATATTCTCCAACAGACTAGCCTTTTATATCTCCCACAGTCTTGAAGCATCTGTTAGTTGACAAAATACATATCAACAAAATTGAGAATAGTTCCCTTAACTTTAAAGAAAAATCACAAAGAGCAGCCTCTTCCATTGTAGCATCCCAGTGCTTGTCATCTTCTGGCAAACCCAGAGCTTTACACACTAACTAGTATGTGGGATAACCAACCATTAGCAGTTTTCAAATCCGAAAATGATGTTGGCCCTTGAACTTCATGAAGAAGAAGACGAAGATAGTAACATTTGGCGTTATTGGGGTGGAGTATAAATACTCTGCCCAAAGCTTGATCTCTTTTAACTTCCGACCAACCATCGACGTTACTTCCATGTTTTTGCTTCTCAAATTTGTTACTTTCCTACATATAGTATGAAGGGATTTATAAATTTTTTTTAAAATAAAACTTCTACAAAAGAACAACTTATATATTAAATAATAAACATATAGTATTATAGTATTAGAATCAAAATTTTTTAGTGATGTCAGTCTCCATACTAATTATACTAATGTATGACATGAAACTTGTCCATGCATCAATAACAACAATACAAATAACAAGTTCATTAGAATCTTATTTAGTATCATACACTAAACATGTGTTAAATACTAACATTCTCTACAAACCACGGCCAAAGGAATGTAGTTAAAACGCCAGTAGAAATACCCGTTATTAAGCCAGCTGCTGCAAACATACCTGCCGTCGCTGCGTAACGTGATTCTACATACCTAAAATTTGTTTGTGCTTTGTTATATTATTATTTATTATAAATTGTGCACTGATCCAATTAGATTTAAAATCCAATCCTTACCTAGGTGCATACATCATTCCCAAAGTACTAAGGTATCCATTGGTTAGACCCATTGTGACGGCAGTGATCCAATAAACCCAATCATTCGTAATAATGACCGGCAAAGTCCTATCTTCTGGTTTACCAGGAATATAATTTGATAACAAGAAAAATGGAATGTAAAATAGTCGTAGCACAACGGGTATCCACAAAAGTCTTGGCGTTGGCAATGTATAGAAGTTTGTTAAATAGCTGCCGATCATCGCAAATAAATTAAAAGTAAGAAAGCAGGTTATAGGTGAAAAATATTTTTCGCTGATAAAAAAGTTAGTATCAACAGCTTTCACATCTGAAAACAATTTAAATTTTATCGGAACACATATAAAAATGACTTACTAGCTTGTATTGCTGGAAATATTGAGAGAGTAACGAAAAATACCATAAATATATTCACAAACTGAGGTAAAGTTTTTTTGAAAATGTAGAGGTAAGGAATATGTTCCGTCATTCCGATACCTTGGTTCTTCCTTATTAAAGCATCTCGCTTTTCTCTAAGCTCATGGTGTCTATAATATCTCTGAAAATTGTGTTTAATTAGCATTGGAGACATTAACTGGAATTGAATTGAAAATTTAACTGGAGCATTTAAATTTCGATAAAAGTATTTTAATTAGTCAAGCGAAAGAAGGGGCATCTAACTTAATTTAGAAAAGCTGTAACCAAAATTTTGGTTCAGCTAATTCATGATTTGCAAAACTTTCCGTTTTATCAACCATTTAAAAAATTAGATATGCACATTTTGCAAGCTATCAATAATAGTAACAGAAAGTTGTGCCAAAGCCCAAATAAATACTTACATTCAAAGGTAGAGCAAAATATGTATCAAAACACATCAAAAGCACAAAAAGTGCAGTTATAAAATAATAAATAGCAGACATCCGTTCGTTTGAAGTAAATGTAATAGAAAAAATGCGAACAACTGCAGTAAAAGTTCCACTAATATTTGTGCCAAGCACTACTGCTCCAGTATACTTTAAAGGCAACTTGGCGGCCATGCCAAATATAGTATTTTGATAGATACCATTAGCCACTAAAAAGTAAATGGTAAATTTCATTATATTACATCATATTAGCAAAGGTACTGTTTAATATAACCACAGATACCATAGTAATCCAGAAAAATGTTCCAGGCCAGTTTTGACTGTCAGTCATCGCCAAGGCAACAGTTAGAGTAAAGACTAGAACTTCTATAGAAATGCTCCACATGATTCTACCAGTGAGATTCCCTCTACAAAAAATATTTTAATTGTTCTTGCATTGCACAACATGATCATGCTTTCTCATTGCATTTTAAAAAGTGCTTGTAAGTTATAAAACACCAATACATATTAACTGAAAAACTAACGCAGAATGTTTCAACGTAATCGTGTTGTTCTATAATGATCTACAGCACTTAACATCTTCGCTGCTATATAGTCCCCAGTAACCGATGCTGAAAGTTTTGTTACCACTTATTTTAATTGATATTAAGTGTTTAGTAATAACAAAATAACTATTTTAAGCTAAAATCTCAAATTTTTAAGGGATCAATATTACTCATAAATATTGCGTTGTTAACTTTAGTGCAAAATCAGTTAGCAGGGGCCATAATCAACATGTTGTGTAGTTGTGCATCTTTTGGTACTCAAATTCTTTTTAAATGTCAAAGTGTACATTTTAATAGTTTCATAGTTCTTAAATGGCATATATTGATCAAATAAAGCATTGACATTGATTTATGACGTCCTATTTTAACATTTTAATATTTAAAACAAAAACAGTTTACGAGGGCGAACTGAAAAATTTTCAGAGAATAAACGTAAAGTGACATTTTATTTTCAATGGACTTAGTCTGACGACTTTCCAGTGTTTTGATTCCTTCCTAAAAGTGATTTTTTTTCAAGGTCCACAAAATAGCTGTTTACATTCTCGATCGCCCCTTAAGTTTGAGTTTCAGAAATAAACAGAAATCTTAGAGAGGCTAATATAGTGGACGCAAAAAGATTTCAAACTTGTGTCAATCTTTTGCCATTTTTGGACAATTTTCTTAAATTATTGCTCAGCTTGTTCAAGTGTTGTGTGCATCCATGTCAGTTTTATTAACAACTTTTAGTGTCATTTTTGAATATCGCAAATGCAATTTATCAGTTGGGTATATGAAGTCATGCATGAATTCCGCCACCAATTCACAATGGAAAATAAAGGTAATGAACCAAGAACAGCGTCTAAATTTGGATTTGATTGCCATTGTAGTTTTCTTCTCCATTTGAAAGAATTTCGATAAGTAAAAACATGCAAAGTTAATTGAATGAATTCTTGCCAAACCACACTATTTGACAGACTGATTTAACATTGAAAGAGTTTCCGATACTATAATAGCAATCAAAATCATTCTTTTCTCTGCCACGTATGATCTTACAGCAACCCTTTGATTAGTCGTGTTGCAAGAGAAAATTAATGTTGGCGCGGCTTAGCTCAGTAACAATTAACAAGGGGCGTGAGCAGTTTTGCTACGCTGGTTTCAGCTCTTGTCCACAACTCGCAGATGGTACCTATAGGAAGGAAAAGAAAACATGTACCTGTAAGGACGCCAGTCGTATGTACCTTTCTATCTCATACGTACGCCTCACATGACAAGACGTACGACGGCTTCAGAATCCTAGTGCTGATCTAACCTAAAAAAAAGCTAGGTTTTTGGAACAAGAAATGAAATGCAACAATACGTATGTTTATTACTGCGAAAGAATTTGGCAATAGATACCAAACATCAATCAAAATGGTGAGATAATAAAGATGACTAAAAACTAGGTTATAAATTTTTATCCCTTTCGGAACACCAAAATGACAAACTGGGTTATTGACTTTTGCCTTAACAGAATCTAGGCCAACTGAAACATTGATATAAGTGATAAGGAATTTGTTACAATGAACATCCCCAAAAATAAAGTATCCTGGAATAGTCGAAAGCAAAACACAATCTACTTCTCTTCATTAACGCTTATCAAAGCAAGAACTAATTTTATAAAACCAAAATAGTGATCAAAATTACAATGAACAGTCATAAGTAGACAACATCTAACATCACAAACTTTATTGAAGGAGATTTAGTTGATATGTGCTGATGATATTCCAACATTATAACTTGACAGGTGCTATAAGTGGCAAATTTCAACAATCATATATTGTAGCTAAACATAAGAAAGTGCAATATTTAAAAAAAATAATTATAATGACTCAAGATATGGCTTAAATGAATTCTGTACCTTTATCTCTTATTACAACACTCAAATATTAATTTTTAAGAAAAAAAACAGTAAGTGAACTAACATCGTGTAAAACAATTCCGTTTGCAAAGGAAAGTATTACTGTCACATCATGTATATAAATATAATTCACTAAAAATCTAGACAACCTTATGATAAATTATATTTCATAAATTGTGTGTACCAAAACTTAAACAACTAATTTATTTTAATTCAACAATATTACTCCAAACATTTATCACTTTAAAAAGGTAGCGGAAAACATTATTTAAAAGTGTATATTCAAAATGAAAGTCTAAAATTACTTCTTATGGCCTGCAATATATTATAATTGAATTAATGAATTTTCATTCCTGAAAATAAATAATTTCTTAGTATGTTATTTTCAAAAAGCAACGGACATCAATTGATAACATGCTTTTCCGTCAATGTAAAAACAAGTTGAAGGTCTAGCTTTTATTAACAGGAGCAGCTAACAAAGGCAGGAGTAACCTCGATTCCACGTAATAAAGCGTCGTAAACAACATCAATTGTTGCAGGCTGCCAGATGTGGTTCTATATGATAACGGCCAACCATTTAGTGTGCCTTGACAGAATTAAACATTTACAATACCGCTAATTCATATTGTTAATTAACTTCTCCAATATGAGAACTGCAGATGATGATAAATAGTTTTCCCTTCAATGATTACAAGTTTAGAACAATCATATTGATTATATTCAACCAGTACTAGTTGCTATAATTAATGATGGAAATTAATTATAATATAAACAAATTTAAATGATCTTACCTGTAACAATAACGATTAATACGGCACAATAAAAACCAAAAAAAAGAAGTTGACTAACAATCAATGTAACACACCATAGTTAAATTTGATAGTGCGGAGTTTAGATGACGTGTACAATCAACGACCTTCTAAAAACTGGCGTTAAAAATTCGTTTTCACTCGCCATAGTGCCTTATCTAAATATATTTGAAGGAACACAGGGGCGCACTCAGTTGAAATGTTAACTTGTTATTTCATTTTATAACTAAATTTGATGGTTTTCCTAAGAATTTACATGCGTAAATTAAACAATTTAATTTTACATCGAAATTCGATTTATTACCAATAGGTAAAAAGAAAACGTTACACAGTGATTCCAGAAATTTTTTAATCTATCCTCAGATTAAATGAAAATCTGTACTTAAAACATATTTATCACACAAAACAGCTGGTTCCTCATTTTTCCGACAATAGCTCCCATCGAACTAATGCAAGCAGAAGTAATCTGGTTATGAGAAAAATTACAATTACAGTACAATTAATCTTACAAGTATTATGTTAAAGTTGTTTGCTTTGTTCTTCGTTGGATTAGCTGATAAGCTACTGCATCATACCAATGCCTCATCATTATTGCGTCGGCAGTGTTTGATGTATTATGCTAGTCTACAAACTTTAAGGCAATCTGTGTGGGTGTAATCATTTTTAACATTACCATATAAAGCTCAGTAAATTGCTATTTGATATATCTTCTCACTTTTGTCAGGTAGATCTTCAATATAGATTAAATTTGATAATCGCTACTGAAAAAAGTCGCTATTGTCTAACACAAACGATATAAAGCAGGTATGATTGTAAGTGATTTTATGTTTATCCTGTAGAACTAAAACTTGTAAAACAGCATATTTTTACTTTTTCTTCCTATATGAAATGTAGTATAGAGAAAGTATTGTTTTTGTCCAAAATTTTCGATGTCGAAATTTTAGTGGAAATACACGTTTTCGGGTTCCCTGAGTCAAAAAATCATGTTTTTAAAAATTGGTCTGTCTGTCTGTGTGTCTGTATGTGTCTGTGGGTGTGTGTGTGTGTATGTGTCTGTGTGTCTGTGGGTGTGTGCGTGATGCGCGCGCGCGCGCGTGTGTGTGTTGCGTGTGTGCGTGCGTGCGTGCGTGTGTGTGTGTCTGTGTCTGTGTGTGAACAAACTATCTCAAAAACTAATAGTCGTAAATAAACGAAATTTTATATTTGAATTTGTATCCATCCTCGCACGCTACTGCAACAATTTTACTAAAATCTAATAACCGGAAGTGCCACTTTACTCTCGTCATTTTTTGGTTTTTCGCGATTTTCTCGAAATCGGCTATAACGATTTTTTTAAATTTATTGTATTTCTTAATTATTTAATGCCCTTTCATATAATTAAAACAATTTCTTAAAAAAATGTCCGTAAAACGAGTAACCTGAAGTAGTCTTACCATTAATTATGAATAAAATAACTATGAAACTGAAAGTCCTAATTAAATGAAACTTTGTATACGAGATCCTAACTACCTTTGTATGCTAAATCAAGAATTTTGTTACAATCGAATAACCGGAAGTACAACTTTATTTCTGTTATTTTTAGATATTTTCCGAAT